>CM040242.1:149041245-149100800 GCA_022545495.1 Chrysanthemum lavandulifolium
AAAACCCGACACTATTTCCCTATTACCAAAATGAACACAACGAGCAAAACATTTTGCTCGCCTCCCTCGTTTGCTCGCCAACATGGATGTGTAACAATATAAGACCCAAACTTTATAAAGTGACGAGCAAATCGATTTTGCTCGCCCCTCTTTTGCTCGCTCCTTTCCCCATACAAAAGCGAATGTGATGAACAAAGCTGTTGCTCGCCCCCTCCCAATTTGCCCGCCATCTTTAATTTTTGGTTGGTAGGTGGCACTGATAAATAACACCAAACTCATTTGTTTACTCATACATTTGGTTTATTGCACCATGACCACATGATGATGACATTACATAATGGTTGTATTAAATAAATTGTTTTGGAGGTAAGGAAACCCAAAAGAAAAAGGAGGAGATAAGATGTAAAACCCGCAAAAATCTGAATTTCATTTTAATTTGCCATTTGAATATAACCTAAAGTTTTAAAGGTTTAATAATTAAATTAAACTATATACTATAAATTAAGTACAAAATAAATCCTAAACCTAAGTCCATAATTAAAAATCGATACACTTTGTTTCCTTGTTACTTGATCCGAAATTTTAAACCTTTTTCATTGTCACACGTTTTATTGACTCAAGGATGGGAAAAATATTTGTTTAAAATTTAAAAGATTTGGTTCCTTATTATTAGTCCAAAATACACGGCTTCACCTAAAATAAAACACACGCCTCATTTTTTTCTCACAAAATATAAGGTTCTCTATTCCATCTCCTCCACACCGAAAACCCTAATTCACCACCATTTTATTCACCCTCTAGAGCAAGGAAGAAGAAGGTGAAAGCTAGCTTTGATTGTGTTACGTTTTGGTTGTTTGTGGTATTGATTCGTGGGTCTTTTATGTCCTCTCTTGGTCTTGTTATTTTCTGCATAAGGTAACTCATCACCACCTTTTGTTTTCCAGCCATTAGACACTTTGTTGATGCATGTAATATGTGGAAAACTAGAAGGGGGGGTTGAATAGTTTTACCGATCAAAACTTCGTTTTAAAGTATTTAGATCGACTTATGTCAATCTGTTTGGTATGTGTGTTGGATATTGATAGATGAGCATATAAGTAAGTAATGCAAAAGATAAAGAGTAAAGGAACACAAAACCACGACACGAGTATTTATAGTGGTTCGGCTACAAGGACACCTTCCTTGCCCTACTCCACTCCCCGAGTACCCCACTCGAGAGTTTGTAAGCACTACACAACACAAGCTCCCTAATGTGGCGGAGAAGCCTTCGCAACGTCACCTACTCTTTATCCGGTACAAGGCTAGACACCGAGTTCTTCCACGAGGTAGAACCAAATCTATCACAACGTCTCCTACACTTTATCCGGTACAAGGCTAGATACCGAGTTCCATTACAAAGGAGGAACTACTACCCAACACTACACCACTACACAACTACACAAAGGAGACACACTCCTTGTTACAACACTAGAGAGGATATCAACATCCTCTAACCCAAACTACACAACTTGTACATCGAACCACCATATCGAATGTACAACTTCGGTACCATTCACTAATGCCTTCAACACGACCCTTTGGCACCTTTCACTAATGCCTTCAACACGACACTTCTATGGAGGGAGGAAAGAACTATCAACAAGATGCACTTTAGTGGTCTTGATGATGACGAAGCTTAGCAACTCATGACCTTGAGCTTGCACGTCTTCAAGAGGTGGTGATCTCGCATTAAGAAGAACCTAGATAATCACACAAACATAAAACTACATAGAATGATCCTTTGGATCTGTACTTAGTGATGTTAGAATACTGGGAGAAAGTATATCTAAGAGTGAAAGTGAGCAAGAGAAAATGGCTCACTATTTACAGACAAAGCATGTCTACTGTCCCACGGTTCCTGCGAATCCCTCACCAGAGGGATCCGGCTAGTGAAAAACCTATGATCCGGCTACTGGGTCAGTTTAGCCAGATTTTGGGTTGCAAACCGGGTTATGGGTTATGGGTTATGGACCACGGGTTATAGGTATTGGATTATGAATACCCAACAAGATGCAATGTACCTAGTCATTGGGTTATGAATCTTGGGTCATGGGTCATGGACTTTGGGTCATGGATCATGGATAATATCCAACATAACTTCATGCATGATGTCATGCAATGGGTCATGGGTTATGGATCATGCTCCATGGGTATGGGTTATGGACTTTGGTTTTTACCCAACAACATTCATTGTACCTAGTCAATGGATCATGGGTCATGGGTTATGGACTTTGGTTTTTACCCGTTACTTACCCATTACAACATATACAAGGTACATATACATTTCTATAAAATATAAACACTAGTTGTTATACATATACATTTCTATAAGATGTAAACAATATTACTTGTTAGTGTTTTATAGAAATGTCTTTGGTTTTATATAACTTATTTACAAAACATGTTTTGGTGGTTTTAATATGTTTAGTAAAAGCATGTTAGTAAAATATTGGCTCAAACCTTTTACGTATTTTATTTATTTCGTTAAAATGATTTTACGTTTGTTTATCGACAAAACATTAGAAGATCGTAAAATATAAAATAAACGCTTTTATGGTTTATTTGTATTAACATAATCGATAATAAAACACACTATATGAACTATATAATCATGCTTTCAGATCACCTACTTGGCCACGTCAATTCGAATATGAATACCATAAGTAAATGTCAAATAAAATCATGAAAGTTTATAACTTGTGTGTCGACTTTCACTTCTGTTTTGTTGTTCGAATCTAATTTCTATACACACATTTGATCTGGTTATTTGACCTTTATATGATGTCTAATTATAAAACTTTAAGACCTAGATAAAACCGTAAGTATATAATTATGAGGGCTATTAGGTTTTTAATTGAGGATTTGGGGTTGTTTCTGTCACAATAGTATGCTGACCAGATTTTGGATCGTGTTGCAAGGGTCATAAGTTAATGCTACAAACGTGTTTTTGGGTGATTCTTGAATCTAAAAATTATTTCAATCCATGTACTTTCTGGAAATATAAGGTTCATAGCAAATAGAGGTCGGAAGGGTACTTTTGAATTTTCCAAGTTGGGTGATCAAAGTTGTTAAACTAAGTCCGAAATCGTTTGAATGGCCGATTATTCATTTGCAAACCATAAGGTATTAAGGGCTATAAATTGGTATGGTAAATATTTGGCATGTTAATTTGCTTCGGAATTTTAGGGATTTTGTGACTTTTCTAAATTGGTCTACCATACCCATACTTTAAAGGTGTAACAAGATGTCATTTTTCAGACAGTGCGGAAAGATGAATTTTTAGATCATACTTACGCTTTGAAATAAAATCAGTAAAATTTTGGAACTTACTTAAGCGATATGAGAACCTTTGAGAATTCTCTCAGATTTATTGGAGCTCATTTGATAGGTCTATAAATTCATAAGAAACTGAGTCAGATTTGCTTTCTAAACCTAAAATTTTGTTTTGGCACATTTAACCCTAATTAAGTTATCTAATGATTTGAAACACATATAAAACTTATTCCTAATTAATTATCATTATTAACCATAAGAAATTGAAATAATTATGAATATGAACTAATCTGTAAATCCTAAGTTGAGAATGTGATTAATAATAAGCAATAAATTCGTTAAGACATTAAATGAGATAATACGTATTATATGAACCTTAAACCGTGTAGATTTGTTGAAGAAGATGTGACGTTGTTTCCTTGTGCTCACTTTTCCGCTCGCTTTCATTTCATTTGCTAAGGTACAGATATTCGCCCTTTAGCGAAGTGGTTTCTCATGACTCTTGATCTTTGATTTTGTTTCCTTTTTATGATATTCGTGTGTGATTCCATTTGATATGATTCCTTCGATCGATATTCGTTTGATTATGCCATTTGATGCTTATCCATTTTATTCCTTTATATATATTATCTTTGATGAACAACCCTTAATCGTTACCCTATGTTTATTTATATTGTTGACCTAATCCATTGCCCAAGGTACTAACTAGCCATGGAGGTACCATGGCCATGTCATTGAGGCACCAATGGCATGATGCTATCGTGGAGGTGTGTTTTTGTCCACGTTCCCTTTGTGTTAGCATTTGATTATGACTATGATTCCATACGTAAGTATATTTGCCAAAAGCATATGTATGGTTATGTATGATGTTTAGTTTCTGTGGAGCGTATGGATGCATCCTAGGTACTCCGCTCGATATATGTGTGTGCCATACACTTTTGGGATATCGCTACTCCATTTGATATGATTTGTTATAATATGATATGATATGATATGTTTGATTTTTTTGTGTATTCATGTATCATGTTTAGGCATTTGGGCAAATTCCTTGACAGTTCCATTATTATTTCTTCATAACCCTTTGATTATTCCTTAATACCATATTCAGTCCTTATTCTTTAACATCTTGATCAACAGGTTTTCGTTGGATTCGTTTCGCTTGTTCATTTTGATTAATTGTTTTTCGTTATTTATATTTGTTCACTGAGCGTTAGCTCAGCCGCATTTTCTTTTCTATACGGCAGGTATTAAGCGGGATGCTGGGATTGAGTGATGAGAGTAGGAGCTTTTAGTGGACCGACCCAACCTTAGTCTTCCTTGTCATCTGGAATTAGATTGAGATTTATGTTTTGTTTATTTTCTTTTCGTTTAAGAATTTGAGCAGTTTTGTATTTCCCTAGAAGATTAATGGTTTCATGACTTGTATTTTATTTATTCAAGACTTCCACTTGCGTTTATTATGTTTCGATTGACACCATAGTGTGACATTTTGACCCTTGTCGGGTTGGGGTGTTACATTAGAACCGAATGGGAAGCAATATATGGCGAGCTTACCCTGCCGTTGAAGACATTGAAAGAAGTACACCAACAAAAACCCCCCTCAAAAGGCTTACCGCCACATAACCGTAAGTGTCATCCAATTCTATACATCAGATAGTGCTTTTTCCGTCATACTATTTTCAGATATGTATCACTTAGGTCTTTTTTAGTTGGTTGTGTAGTTTTTCGAATACGTATCACTTGGGTCTTTTTTTGTGGGTTGTTTATCTTTTAGGGTATGCATCACTAAAGAATAATATACGGTCTCTTCGTCAATTGGTATTAATGGTGTAACACCCCAACCCGAAAACGGTAGAAGTATCACATCATAGAGTCATATCAGAACATACTAATAAAATATTGCAAGCGGAAGTCTTATAAAATAAAATACCAAGTCATATAAACGAATGACTTACAAGGAAAAATACAAAATCCAATATGTCAAAAATGAAATGAAATATCAAAACAATTGCTCTTCAAAATAAGTGCAAAATGATAAGGGAAACTAGGGTCGGATCACTCAAATGCTCCTACTCTCAGCCCAACAAATCCTAACATTCTACTTGGTACCTGCCGCATGGAAAAGAAAATGCGGCTGGGCTTAAAAAGCCAAGTGAACAGATATAACAAAACAAAAGCTAACATAATAAAAATATAAAAACGAAACAAAGGAGACTGATAACAAAGTCGCAACGAAATGAGCACAATGATTCAATGAGGAACCTGCGAACACAATATTAATAGATATCCGAAGAAAGAAATCAAAGGAGACCAAAGCAAACCAAAGACAACGATGACATATATAAGTACATATAAATAACTAAACATAAAAGTATCAAACATAATCAAATAGGAGTCGATGAACAATATCATAATCAAGACAAGTAACCAAACAATGAACAAGCATGTCAACCAATGGATCACCAATCATAAACATAGCAAAACAACAAATCGGATATATATATATATATATATATATATATATATATATATATATATATATATATATATATATATATATATATATATATATATATATATAAAAGTCGTTGAATTCTATAAGCATGGCAATCACACAATTCAGATAACCCACAGTTAATAAACAGAACAAGTAGCATAACCAGCGGAAAAACTAGCAGCAGTATAAGCATGATAGCCACATGTATCAGGTAGGAATACCAAACGAATATCATAATTGAATGAATTAACTAAACAAGGACATAGCATGCCAAGCTAAACAAGTCAACTAGACAGATAACATAAGTTGAACCATATTCCTTCATCAACCAGTAGCATGAACAGAAGTGTAAACATGGTAGATCAACAAATCAGGTAAACATCAATTACTAAGCTAAACCAATATCGTAAGCAACGAAAAAGTACCAACCAAAAGTACAAGAATGGTAGTCACAAATAGCAAATAGGAATCCTAAGTGATAATCATAGCCCACAAAATAACAGAACGAGGTATAACATGGTAAACGGATGAGTCAAATAATTACATACTAGCATGGCAAATGGGTGAATCAATTAGCCACATAATAGCATGGTAACAGATAGTCACATATTAATCTTATAATAGCAGGGTAAACAGGTAGTCACATAAATCATATAATAGCAGGGTAAACGGATGAAGTGGTAATATGAAGTATAAGCTTGGTAGTCAACCCAAAATGGAATGAGAGTATGACAAATCAAATGAACTGGGTATAGTATGGTAGTTGATTGAATCACATAAAGACAATGAATGAATGAGTAATCGACGGAAAACTAAAGATGAGAAATACAGAATATGGTGCATTGTGCAATAATATAAGGTACAATATAGGTGTATTAAAGTGTAAAGGTTGTCAGAAATCTACCACGAGGCCAAACAAATCAAATCATATCATATCATAAGTAACCATAATCATGGTCTTCATAAGTAACATAATGGAGCAGCTAGCTCCCAGAGTTGAGAAACGCGTGTATTCCACACAGCACTAGTCACCATATAAGTCATATCATATCATATCATATGATATTATATCATAACAAATCTAGGATGCATCCATACGCCCCTGCACAAATCATAGTGGCCATACTCATAATATAAAGCGCACATAATATCATAAAAAGGGACGGTGTGGAACATCACTCAGCCACACTAGGGTCATGCCATTGGTGCATCAATGACACAACCATGTTACCTTCATGGCTAGGAAACATATTGGCTCGGGTACCAAACTGAAGGGTCAAAGCAAAGTCATAATATAAAGGTTCATATCAAAGATTCAAAGCAAGGTTCAATATCAAAGGTTCACCAATCTAAAGGGTGCATAGCAAAGGCTCAATATCAAGGGTTCAATAAGACATACAGAGATCATATAAAGAAGCCATAATAATAAGGCTCACAACAAAGGCAATATAATCAAAGCTAATATCAAAAGATGTGTACGAATCATGAGAAACCTTAGGAGATAAGGTCAGAATATATGTACCTCAAATGTGTGTGCGTAAGAGTAAGGCACACAAGCAAGTTCAACGTTCCCGCTTCACTAAATCTACATTAGCACATATCATAAATCACATATTTGTTCCATTTATAAATCAGGTTTAACTTGTCTCTCATTTATACTTAGTTCCAAGTTCCTAAATTTCTGTCTTTTAGTATTTCGAATCTGGACCAGACTTTAGCGATTTTTATAAAATACTTGCTTAGCTCAAATAAAATCAAAGAAAATCCCAGGGGTTCTCATATGAGTTAAGAGACTCACAAAAAATTGGAGGATTTTATTTCCAGATCAAATGGCCTATGGAAAATCATAAGTCCAGACCTGTCAAGAACTTACCTAGAATTACACACACCAAAAGTATAGCCCAGACAAACACACTCACCCTACTCCATACATCAAACCAAAAATTACAGGTGTCACACCATATATAAACATCATAACCACCAAAGGAAAAGTTCCAGACCTCATGGATTTAATACTAATAATCAAATACTACATCATAAATTTAAACTCGTAAATTGATTCAAACACTTTAACTCTAAAATGTAAAAATCATACTTCCGGTATTCAAATGCTACAAGGGTTATATTTCAGAAATCTATTTCAATGCATTACAATTTAGGCTCAAGAATCACTCAAAAACATGCAAGTATCATCGCTAACACCTAGATGAATCAAACCAAAATTCGGACAACTTAACAAGCAATCTTAACCAAGCAACAAACAAGTTACCAATCATCTCTTAAGCATGCCAAATATCACAAAACTCATCATACATCATATTTAGGGTCTAATAGCATGAATTTTACAGAGGTGTCATCAATTTAACCAATGAAGTATAATAGCAAGCATTTAACATATTATAAGTCCATAATTTCATGTAGAAAGCTAATAACAAGTCCTACACATGTTGTAAACCTATCCATTATCCACCAAATCATATTCACAAGGAAACCATCATAAAATATCAATAAATCACAGAAATAAAAGTCTAACCATCCATCTCATACAATTCCCCATCCTATCTCACAAGATTACAAGTTTTAGTCAAGTAAACATCACCATAACCTTCACATAAAATCATGAACTTCTAAGCTATCAAATTCATCAATAAGCATGTTCTCATCTATCATTGAAAGTTCATGTACTCATTCTATATGATAAAACATGTTATGAAAGTCGTTTCTAAATTTTCATATCTTAAGTACCATTTTCAAAGCTTACATGTCCACATAAAATCATGAATTCATAATTAGAGTTTAACATGAAAATGGTTTATAAAACTTCATAATGATTCCATAAGCAAGCATACATCACCTATATAAATCTAATAACATATAAGGATCATTTTATATTCATAACCATAATCATTAACAACATAATTTCATTCACATAAAATCATAAATCAATAAACTAATACTATTCGTAGGATATGACACACACTACACGAAACCCTTATTCCAAACACACCATACACGACCCAAACCCACACTCAACCGAACCAAACACACCCTTAACTCACCCAAGTCGATCCAAACAGCCCCAAATCTCAATTTTCAAAATCCAACCAGCCCAATTCGAATTTTCTAAATTCTTTTCTTTCAATTTCTTTCTCGGTAGAACTGTTTTAATAGTTTAGGTTTAAACGATTTCCGGTACCATATAAATAATGTATACGAAAATTAATAAGAATAAAAGGGAGCCAAGAGATACCATAGTCGACCACCAAAAGAAAGAAAGGAACACCTTATAACCTTTAGGGTTGTCGACTTCCACACCAATACCTTCACCGAGCTTGAAAAAAAAAAAAAAAAAAAAAAAAACATGTCGAATATGGATCTCCATGATCTTGCCGTCACTTTTCCATTAGGGTTTTATTTTTCTTTTTTTGTAACGTGAAGGAGGGAGGGAGAGGGAATGCCGAATTTGGGGAGGTGATAATGTGATATTCGGTCTCAAATAAAACCGAGTGGGGAGGGGTATCAAAAGGAAACAACAAATTTTAAAGGATTAAATGGAAGACTTGCAATCTTTAGGCCAATCACGAACCTAGTCACGAATCACGATTCGATACGTTGCACCTCAACATTATTTCGCTAGGGACAAAAGGAAGAAAATGTGTGACAAAATACATGTGTAGAAATTTATTTTAGCTTAAGTATTACTTTCGGATAAATTTTATTTGTTCAGACGTTAACGATTTAAATACTTAAGTTATAACCGTAATGCAATATTTTAATAATCAAACGACTTTTCTAAGTTCGAGATTAAAGGGTATTTTGGGTATTTTAACATGTTCAAAAATATGGGTTTTGCAAATGGTCTCTTCGTCAATTGGTATTAATCGGTTGTGATTATTTTTAATTCGTAGTATGTAAAAGAGTATCTAAAAATGGATTTTGAAAAACGAAAAAAATTCAAGTCATAAAAAAAACGTGTTATATCACTCATCTTACGTAAAACGTAAAAGCATACCGGATATATAGAAGAAGATTGTGCACCACAAAAATAAATAAATAATACTATAATAAAGAAAAAAAGATGGCACGTTGTATTTGATATTCTCGGAGATTTGGAGTAACCAAAAAATCCATTAAATTCCACTAATTTACCAAATTGCCATTATGAGATTATATAAACCTATTTTTTCACTTTCCAACAGTTTCACCAATTCATTTCTAGCTCTAAACTTTCAATCTCAGGCGTGTTAATTGCTTATCTTGGATAGTTAGATTCCAGTCACGGGATCATAACCAGAGTTTTTTGACGAATAATAATGTGACATGTAAGCATTGATAGTTATGTGACAAAACCGCTATTAATCATATGAGAATAGTGATGCAAGTGAGATAAAATCAAAGGTGATGTTATATTAAGAAACCATTTGTTCCTATGAAAGCTTCTAAGTTACTACCTATTATTCTTGCATAAACATGAAATACTCTATTAACAAAGAACATTAGATAATTCCTTAAGCCAAAATTACCATTTTAACCGCTCGCTGGCATAGGTGCTCTACATTACTTTAAGTTACAAGTGAATATTAAGCTTCAATAGATAATATTAATCTTCAACCTAACCGAGTATAACCCATTTTTACATGTTTATAATCTACCTAATTGACCCATGACTCAATCTTCCACATCCTCCTACTTTGCAAAATAGCTGATATGCATGGTCTACATGAATTAGGCAATCACAAAATACAAATTGTTGAATTGGCTTAATTCGGATATAATCTTTTCTCGTTATGTCACAGACACTTGTCGAGAAAGGAAGAATCCTCATTAGTACATCGTATACAAAAAATATCTTGTTGGATGCTTGGTGATCTTTTAAGATAAGACACTCAACTAAGCCATACGGTAGATTTCACTCTCTCCGAAAGATAGAAAGATGTTGTAGTTAATAGTTGGTGAAAAGAGCATGAGTGATGTCAAAAGGATTTGGTTTAGGAGGCACTTCTACTCTGTCTTTAAAATGATAGAATAAGGTTTGTTGTGATCTTGCTCTCGGTGTTAATTATTTAGGTATTACTTATAATGTATATACATCTCAAAGACATGGGAAGAGATCATGGTTTGTAAAGGTACATCTATAAAGAACCAAACATCAATAATCGTTTTGATCAACATGTATGCTCTGACTTTTGAGGGGGAAAATGCAGCAAACTTTCAAATTCAAAACTGATATGAGTTTTTTTAAACTTTAGACCAGATGATGATATGTGGTGTGTCCATGTAACACCCTCAAAAATCAGTTTCAGCGGAAGCATACCAGTCATGGGTGCTACTAAGTTGGTATCACAACATAAAGTATAAAGAAGGGTTTTACCTCAACCATTTAGAAGAAATTTGAATATCAAAAATAATAAGTTTACATCATTCAAAAATAGTGCAGAAATACAGGCCCATAAAAATAAGCGGTCCCAAGTATACATCAGAGTAATCTATGACCATGCCATGTCATTCGCCAAGCGCCCAAAAGTAAGTTATGCAAGAAGAAGATCAAGCACCGAGATAAATCATGCTAAAATTTAACACAAAGGTTTAGTGAATTCATAGGTTTAGAAGTAAAATAGTTGATCACAAGATTTCAAGTTCAAGTTACAGATGGACCATATTGTTGCACCCATAAATCAAGTAGTTACAATTGCACTAAGCTCATGAAACTCAAAGCGTTAATGTAAGTATCAATTTAATGATATGAGAAAGTTTCCGGTAGGTATTTTGTCAATACTTAGGAACCTCAAATATAGTACATTTGTTTGCCTATCCGGTCAACACAAACAGATTCACAAATCTTATAGACTTATATCCCTATATTCGCTCACCACAAGTGATTAATGGTTCATGATGTAGGGACTTAAGTTTGGCAATAGTGGTACTTAGTGTCAATAACCATTTCGATTCGAATACGCTTTTCAAGCAATTGTGATAATAGAAAAGTAGTAGCATGTATGTAACAACTCGTATTTTGGGTCATTATTTAAACTCGAACTTTTACTATTCATTTCGAAAAGTTACTATTCATCTTCGTAGTTTCCACTACTCATTATTTTACGTAAATTAAATAAATAAACACTTTTACACGATTTTTGAGCATGGACAATATACCCGATACTTCCAACAATGGTTCTAATATATTTTTACACTCTTTTCAATGTTTTAGAATTTCAAGAATTATATTACCTAGTATTTCAAATTCATTTATTATATATATATTTACGATAATTTAAGTAATTACGAAATAATACTTATTTGAAACACCCGATGCTTACACAAAATACATTTCTATAATTTTTACTAGTTTGTTACACTACATTTTATTCCACTAAAATTTATTTCTAGTTTACTTAATACCCAAAATAATTATATAATACATAATATATATCAAAAGTCAATATTTTACAAGATTTTCTTACATAAATCTTACACACCATCCCCTCTCCCCTATTTTAGGTCGACAACCGATACCCCATTTTTCATTTTGATTAAGATCTCATAAATGCTTGTACTTGATTTTTTTTTTATTGATATATATATTATGTAATTGATATATATACATATACCAACTAGCTACACATCTTATTTTTACTTACAGTTTTACCAAAAATCCTCTCTTGCTCACTTGTGGTTTGACCAGAAATTTAGAAGAAGAAGAAAATTTGGTTTTGATCATTTCAAGGTTTATAAGTGTATATTAGGGTTAAAAGATTAGTTATAAACGGTTTTGGAGTATTGTTCGGGTTTATTTTGTTCTTGTTCTCATCATACATCAATCATAATCAAGTAAGTATAAAAATAATTTGTATACTTTTACAATGTGTTTTATATATTTATTATACACATTTATGCATTTTTAAAGTTTAAGTAATTATTTAAACTCATCTAATCACATATGCTCATGTTTGTGAATTTTCATGATTAATCAAGTTAATATGAGTTTTACAAAATTATTGGATGAGAAAAATGAGCAATAACAAGCCTTGGATCATTTTGTTTGATATATTAAATTTATGGTTATAAAAAGTGTTTATATAAATCTATAATTATTATTAATAGATGTTTAGTCATTTACTCTAGATCTACATTTTTATTACATTGCCATGGTTATTTTGGAAGTATATCTATTGTCGAAAAATTGGTGGAAGAGTTTAGGATAGATTTGGAGTTTATTTAAGGGTTTTTAGTTAGAAAAATGGATTATTTAGAAATAAGCGCGGAAGCGCTTGCAGAAATTTCTAAGTTTTAGAAAACCAAGTTATTTTTTTTACAAGGTTTAGTCAAAGAAATGGAAAATAGATTTTAAAACGAAGACATGGTCGTTTGAATGGGTAAAAATGGATTTATAACGAAAAGATACGAGTTTTCTAAATATATTATCGATTACTATTTTTCAGAAAATTTAATAGTTGCTGTCCGGATTTTTAACGTGGTAAAATCGAGCTTTAAAAGATAAACCAAGTCCTCGAAACCTTAAAATGTGTTAGCATACTTAAATAGCTTCACGAGGATAGGTAGAACTTTAAAAACGGAGTTACAAGCGAGGAATATATGACACACCAAAGTTTTGGTCGAAAAAATTTTAGAAACACTATTCACAGCTTTTTACCAAAAGCTGTCGGAAAATTAAAACTCATTTTTGGAGGTCTTAACGATCGTTTCAGGCGAAACGGACTAAATAAATGAAGTATAACTTTATGTATATGTTTTGGTCGAGTCGAAAACTTTTCAAGATATATATTACCGAAACATCATATCGTAGTTACAATACAAACTTGCTAAAAGTCCAACAATGTTATATTTTTTACTATCGCTAAGAAATAACAAGTGACGTTATTTTTATAACTAAAATCACAAACAAGCATGTAGAGGTGATATAACTTTCACAAATTGCATACACGACATCATTTATGACCTAAAACACATTACTACTTTAGGTTACGGCTAGAGTATCGTGCATCGTTTCCTGTGCACACTAACTTGTAACGTATTACTCATTGCTTAAGGTGAGTATTCACAATCCCCTTTTTACCGTTTTAATTATTTATCACGTGTATGTTTGAAAACTACAAAGGAGGAAATCTTCAAAACAAAACTATGTTTTAAGAATATTTTGTTGGATATAAATTAGATGGTAACATTAATTATTTTTCTTTTCTTACATCTCACTTTGTCTTACAAAATGCACTAACTTTTCTTTTCATTTTTTTTAGCTAATCTGAAAATAAGCGAACCATCAAGATTCTTTGGTAATAGGATAACTTTCCCCAAAAAGGTGTCTTAACATATTACCAAGTAGATCTCGAAGAAACCGGAGTTGTCCATTGATAAAACTAGTCAAAAGGGACACTCAAATTTCAATAGAGGTTTGACTTTCATAAAGACTTATCTCATAATTATGTGTTTATATTTTTTCTTTCATTCAAATAAATATCCAAACATATTTATATGATATACGTGGCTTCATTAGTATAGCGTTATGCTACGTGTTATCATCCGTCTAAAACTAGGTATATCAATATGTGTTTCTAAACCTAATTTCTAAAAATCAAATCTTTCTAAATACAAATAAAACAAAACACAAATCTCAAAAATTTCTCCTTCCCCATAAAAGCCTTCGATCGTCAACCCTCACCAAAAAATTCCACTTTCAAAAACCTCACATTCAAAACTTCATCTTCTTCATCATCTCACTTTGATAAATCCAAATCAAGAAAGATCTCCGTCTTCATTGTTTACATCGCCCTCGTGATCATCTTCATCTCGCTCATCGCTCTCGTGTATCCCATGATCAAATTCTCCCATGGAGACATGTTCTTTGTTTTATTGATCTACATTTGTATCATCTATCCGATCCTTTGTATTGCTTTAAGCATTGAAATGAAATATAAATAATGTCGTAGTTTCTCTCGTTTCATTCTCGCATAATGTGTTTTGATTTTATTTCGCACGCTCCAAACCCCAACATGTGTGAAACTATTAATGCATGTTTAAGAATTAACATTTGCTAAAACATATTCCACTTTGTAACATATAAGTTGCAAAAATAGATCCTACGTCAAAACCAATTTCTGTCAAAACTGCAGATCCTCTGGATTCATGATGTTTAACTGGCCGGATCCCTTTTAAAAGGGAACCGGCAGAACTGATGACAGAAACTCATGCAACATAAACCATTTCATGAAAACTTACCATAAAAGGAAAACCTCACTGAAATGTCAAAAAGGAGTAAGTTAAATGTCATTGTTAATAAAAATAGAATAGACAATAAAAACATTAGGAGATCCTATTATTTTACCATAAATCAAAAGTATCATTTAAATACTTAAAACTATCACCAACCAAAAACGTTCTCATTTTTGAAATCTTACTATGTACTAACACACTCATGAAAAATACTCGTTTTATGTCTATAGTTCTCATCATGTCTTATGAGTATGACTTCGATCATCAACTCACTTATGCCTACATTCCAAACATATCTCTTGAACCTAACACCCCTAGCAATCATGTTCGTGGGTTCAATAATCTCGAAAATCGCTTCTTTCTTGAAGGACGTGTTGTTGACTCACATATAATCTTCCAAGAAGGTATCAATACTTCATTCCGCACCATAGGACTAGAAGGTCTTCTCGGGATCAACGAGAAAATTTGTCCGCGGTTTGTTTTGGAATTCTTCGTCAAGTTGAACTCGTTCGTAACGAGGATCATTCTCTATCACTATGGTTTTGGATCAAAACCAAAAGTTTGTTTTGACCCTTGAGCAATTTGCTCACATTCTCTCAATTCCAAATTATGGATAATGTGCTTTCTTTGAAGATTGGTCCTTGATTCTCTCTTTCATTATCGTGAAGAAAAAATCCATATTGTTCATACATACCCTCTCCTCAAGAAATAACTCGCTTATGCACTCCTCAATCCATTACTCAAATCCAAACATAATTCATACACATGAACTCCGGAGGATCTTAAAACTCCCGCATCATTCTCACGTAAAAATGTTTGGATTCTTACAGAAATCGTGAGATACTTCACGCATGTTGTGCTCACATGATTTATTGTCTCCTAACTCAACAACCATACAATCTTGCCTACTTCTTTGCAAGGCGAATTGTAAACCTCCAAGGTAACAAGAACAAACTAATACCATATGGGATGTTTCTGACACGCCTTAATCATCATGTCATGTACTATCATCCTCAATTTCAAAGCCCTCAATATATACTTGTGAACTAAATGATGGAACCTTTGAATACATCTCTCATCACTTCATTCTTCATTCCTGAATCATCAACTACTCACAACCCACTCGACGATCCATTAAACAAAAACGTATGAGAAAAATAGGTTTCGTTAATAAAATCGATCATTAGACTTTGTCTTTAATTTACCATTGTAACTTGATCATACCTATGAAATAAATCATTTGTTGATCATCTTTGTTAAATATTTGATGCTCTTACATGCTACTCTTACCATGTCTTACTTGTATACATGTATGCTTACTATGAAGATCATTAGTTTCAAAATTTGATACATAGGGCAAAATATTGCACGCTCACTCTTGAGAAAACTGTCCCAGATGTCGGATCCCTAGTTTATAACTAGCCGGATCCCTCAAATAAAGGATCCGGGCAAAAAGAGGTAATTCTTCTTACTTCATTACATCAACCCATCCTTCCAAACCTTATTGAACTAGTTAAACATGCTTCATTAAGATCACTTAAACTTTCCTTAGCCTCAGTTGATCTCACACTCACTCATGAATGACTTAGGATCACATTCAAGATATTTTTGATTTATCATTACTTCAAAACTCACCATCTTTCTGCTCCAATGTTCACACATTGTTCCTCTCATCTCAAAACACTTAGTTTGATATTTCTCTCAATTTTAGTAAATTGATATTAGTCATCTTGATCTTGAAATGGTCCAAAACTAGTTTTCATTTTGTAATTTTAAGGAATTTTATAATTTTTTATTAGATCATCATCTGATCTCTAGGATCATTTGACTCCACTTGACACCCTCAAAATTTTTAGTGTCATCCTTGATCACCCATTGGTGTTCATGAAAACTCCATTTCTTTCCATAAAAGACATCATTAGCTATCCTCACTCATTACACTTGATCATTTAAGTCTCATATCATTTAAGACACCTGAAGAGACTAAAAAAAACTCAAGATATATAGGTACTAGACCTTACTAGAACCTCATCAATCCTTTCTTGGCTCTTGAGAGCCGGATCCCTGGGTTTAGCCTAGCCGGATCCCTCAAGTGAGGGATCCGTGAGAACCGTCTGCACAGACTAACAATTCCTACTTGATATAATCATTTCAAACCCTTTTTGTCAATCTAAACTCTCCACATTTTCTTAAATGACTTCCTAGATTAGTACAACTTTGTAGTTGACTCTTGTGCATGCAAATCATTGCAATTTGAAGGATCTTAGTGGCTTAATATTTAATTCACTTGCCAAATCCCCTTTTTTATAAACCACTTGTGTTAGAACTTCCAAATCACCATTCACACACGCATTATCAATAGCTAAAGTCTTCTTTTTACACCTTTCCTTTCTACCATTTCACCATGAGGAAAGCTCCTAGTGTTAACTCATCAACAAAAGGACCTCCCAAGAAAATTGCTTGGGTTGTTGATAACATCAAATAGTCCACGAATATTAAGTGTCAATTTTCCGATAATGCTTGTAATTTATATCATTTATATGGATTTATGCTTGTTTTCCATTGTTTTCCACTTCGGGTAAATTACGAGCATTGGAGCTAAAGAGACGCGGAATTGGAGAATTATCAAAGATTTATCGAGTATGCTCACTTTGAAGAAGTTACGCGAACTCATCTCTCACATTACGCCATAACTAAAGCGTGACTCAGAAAGCCAACTTATCAGAAGATTACGGCGTAACTCTCACAAAAGACTACGACGTAACCATATTAGGTCAAATGAGGTTCCACGCGTTGATAAATACGCCGTAACTCTTGTTTAAACTACGGTGTAACCACTTATAAGGTTACACCGTAACCAGCAGATCTAGTGCAAATTACGAAGAAATAGAAGATTACGGCGTAACTATTATATTAGTTACGCCAGAACCCGATCCGCCTATAAATACCCCACGATTTCAAAAGCTTCAAATCATCCCATTCCACACACCACAACCAAAGAACGGGAAGAAGCCAAAGGCAAGTCTAGAGGAGCATATGGAGTGTCTCCAAGGAGAAATCACTCCCCTACGATAAGCATTAGCATTTTATCTTTTCTTAACTTTCGATTCATGTATTTCGTAACATTGAATATTGAATTGATTTGTATGGTTAATATGAGCTGCTAAGCACCTCTTGGTCTTGGCCTAGTTATGATTCCTTAATTGTTTTGTTTGCATTTACATTACTTCCGTATAATTATTTCTAAGTGTATGCATGCATAGTTTATTGGTAGCTACCCTTGTTTCGGTAGTTTTGAATGGTGGTAGAGACTAGTTGCTTAGGATATATGACCAACTGACCCTAAGTGAGTAGATTGAGACGGAAAGGGTAAGATATGAACAACTAACGACCCTTTCGTCTTGTGCGATTTGACCAACTGATCACTTACCGTTTGGATGAACTTAAGAATTAGGGGGTGAGTGTTTAAGTTGCTAATGCCCGGACACTCACTATTATAAGTCTAGCATGTAGCGGTACTTAATGACTCGGCTTAGGGACCGAGAACAAGCTGGACTTATGAGGGACACCGACTTCTCCGGTGGTGGCATCTTTGCCGATATGTTAGGGCGAATTGACCAAATGATGTCCTCTCGACTTTGACCCCACCTCAAGTAATTGGAAGTAATTAGACATAGACATTACTAGCTAGGAGGAATAACTAGGTTAGCACCACTCTCCTCTATTATTTGAACCTTTGCCTTTTATTTGCTTTAGTAGTTAATTAATTCCTTATCAAAATCATATTAAAATCTGTGACACCTAGACTTAGTAATAATCCAACACACATAGCTCTTGGGACGACCTCGGTTTTACCGATTACTACACTACACACGCACCGGGTACACCGCCCGTTAGTGCATTAGGGTAGACCATAGGTATAACGAGACTATATAAATATTAAAACACGGTCAATAAAACCGCATCAAGTTTTGGCGCCACTACCGGGAGTTATATTAGGATTGCTATTAAGTCTTTCATTTTCATTCTGTTTTAAACTTTTCTATATTTCTCACGACCACTATTCAAGTTTTCAGGTACCATGGAAGTTGTTAACATTGATGACCTCACTCTTGTGGAATATTTGGCGTTGACAAGAGCAGAACAAGGGTTGGGTCTCGTAAGACCGGTGATTGAGCTGATGTTCGCTTCAAACTAAAGACCAATTTATTAGGAGCTTCTTCGCTAACCCTTTTTCTCGAAACAGGACGAGGATGCATATGAGCACGTTGAAAATGTCCTATACATCGCAAGCCTTTTCAACATTCCGGGCGTGTCTCATGATGTTGTTATGCTAAGGGTATTCCCCATGACTCTTCTCGGGCGCCGAAGATGGATTGAAATATTGCCGTCGGGCGCTTAATACCGGCTCTACTCAAGAAGCACTTCATTCGGAGGTATTGTCCACCGTCGAAGATTTCTAACCGACTTTTGAAATCCATAATTTCAAGCAAGAAGGCGATGAAACGTTGTATCGGGCCCGGATAGATACAACGATCTACTTTACAAATGTCCTACACATGATCCGAACAACCAAAGCCAAAAGGTCAACATCTTCTACAAAGGAATCAACTTAACTACAAGATGATGATGGACTATCAGGACCAATCCCGAACATGACTCCTACTCTTGCAATTGAAGCCATTCAAAAAGGTCGATCATTCTCAAAATGGCACGATGGAGGAAGAAAAGAAACCAAGGGGAAGTTTCGATGGAATTGCGGCCATAACTAACAAGCTAGAGAATCTAGGTCGAGATATGCTATAAATCAAAGAAACTATTCATGCCATCCAAGTTGGTGCGAAAACTATGGTGGGGACATCGACTATGAATTGTCCTAATATTGACAAAGAAAATACGAACGAGGAAGCTAAATATGGAGAGAATCGACCTTTCTGAGGATAATCATAATGGCTATCGTGGAGGACTCCCACCGTATTATGAGCGTAGTGAAAGAAGAACTAACTTGGAGGTAATGATTAACAAGTACCTTGTGGATTCAACCAAGAGGCAAAAGGAGCAAGAAGAATGGCTGAAAATTTTCCAAGATAATACAAATAAGAGCCTTTCTTCCCATGACGCATCGCTAAAGAACTTCGAAACTATGATTGGAAAGCTTGGCGACAAGGTACAAAAGAGAAATGAGGCACAAAATAACAAATCTACAATATGTAAAGCTGTATTTTCTGAAAATGACAAGTCGTCTGATGAGTCTAATACTGAAGGTGAAAGAGAGCTACACCGTAATCAAATCTCAGAGTTACGGCGTAACCAGGATACAAGCAATGACAAGTTTACCGAGGTTGACAACTCTAAAAGGAAGATTCATTAGTGTAAGGCTATTGCAATTGACGATGAAGAATGTTACAACTTATGGGCCTCTTGTGACCTCGAAAAACCTACGATGGAGGGGTTGATAAGAGAGGGTTAATGATGATGATACATGTGGACTACACTTAACGATGAAGAAAGGTTAGCCAAGTTCTCGATTAACGAAGTGGAAGGACCACCTATCAAGCATTACTGCAGACCCTTACTCATCACGGAAGATGAGTTCACACAAGCATGGCCGACCTGCAACCCCTTTCGTGAGTATTGAAACGGAGGGGGTAATATGAAGAACGAAGTTTGGATATGCTCACATGAGTCAGGGAGGCATGACGTTGATTTTGGGGACCTGTCATTCAGATATTGGTACTCAGTAAGGTTTGGTGACGCAATAATTAATTCGGTCTTGTTTAGAAATCTGGAACTTAAATATGAAAGACATATTCTTCAAGGAAAACCCATTAAACCCCTTGACGATATTCCTTCTGGTAATAACAATGATGAAGGGACTCAAAATCATTGGTGTGAACAAATTAAAACCACTAACGGAAATGTTTGGGCTTCCTGCAACCCTTTTGATTATGAATGTAACGGGGGAAGCAGCATTAAGAGAGCTGGGGAAGACGAGTTCCTATAGACCTCAAATAATGATTCGAAAAGAACATAATTGCCTTGGCCAGATGATCTAGGATTCGACGATTGGGTCAGAATCAAATACGGAAAAATTGACGCGTTAACTAAGGAGAAAATCTGGAATGGGTGTATGAGTAAAGATCAACCTAACAACGAAGTTCCAAATGGAGAATCAGATGATGACACCGAGGACTCATCAATGCAGGAAAAAGAAGAATGCAAACAAGTACTCGTAGAAAATTCACTCAATGATAACCAGCTTAAGGATACCGATTCCGACGACGATGATTTTGATTACCTCGAGCTACAAGGTGAAGACGGGTTCATTGACCCCGATGATGAAGTACACGAGAAAAGAAGATGCAAACTTCTTGGCATCCCGTTTAAGAGACCGCCACCGATTATAGCCGAAAAATATGAGTTCACTCGATACCATTTAGGACCGGAGGAAAATTTTGAAAAATTCGAAGATCGAGACTAAAGAATACCTCCGACCGCCACAAATGTCGCTGGGTCGGGCATAACTTGATGAAAGACATGGAGGAAGTCGGCCAAGTCCAAAGGCCCCATAAAGCCCCTGCTGCTCGAGTCTAACTTAAAGACTCGTTAATAAAGAAAAGTGCTCTTTCGGAGACAACCTGAATTATCCCTTTCTTTTGTTTTATTTCCATTTCGTAGGGTTTTGTATTTTTAACCATTTTTGCAGGAAACTTGGAGTGATTGCTACTGCAGCTTGCTGATCTGGCCATAGTTACAGCGTAACTCATCTCAGTGGTTACGCCGTAACCTACCCTTTGTAGCAGAATTTCAGATGCATTACCGATTACGGCGTAATACCATCTCCGTGGTTACGCCGTAGCTACACTCTTACAGCGTATGCCAGGTTTTGCCAGTTATGGCGTAACTCCCTCAAGGAGTTACGACGTAACTTTCCTCTGCTTTACTTCTTTCATTTTAAAACACAATAACCTTGTATTAGTATTTTAAATGAACTTTGTGGGTGTGTTCCCTGTAAACCCTCACGAGGCTTCACTCGTCCACTTGGGACACCAAGTGGTTTAAAAGGCTTGTTGCATATGCTAAATGCAACCGGGATTCCTACGAAAGTGAGTTAGGTTTGTTTTTATTTTTTTTTCTTTTTAGAATTATGCTTATCGGTAGTGTAATTTCAGGGATTGAAGTTTGTTCATGGATGCTTATACAAGGCACGCCTCTTTTCGTGGGCCTTCTTTCTTTTGGAGCAAATTTCGGGGAAGTTCTCGCCTAATTCTAAGGACTTTGTACAATTCAAGTGGGGACGGAGTAGAATTATCTCTTGAACTTTATTTTGCCCTCGTTTTCTAGTTTATTTTGAAAATTATGCCATTTTAAAATTTTGACATGTTTTTTAACCTAACTAGATTAGACCTTAGTGAGCACATACAACCCTTGATATTATATGGTGAGATTAGCCTTATCCGTTTCCAATATTTTACACCAAATCCACCAAATTATGAGTGTCTTGGGTAGCTTGTAAACTTTAGAACTTGGCCTTTGCATCATTTCGAGACCATAGACGAGGTGTGTTGAGTAAGCTCGATATATTTGGACTTTTCAGTTTAAGAAGGCAATATTATAGGATTATCACCTAAATAGCCTACCATTGTGTGTCTATCAATTAGTCACCTCGACTTCTCGTCCCCTATGTGAAACCCTTTTGTTGCACTCTCCTTTAGTGCAAGATACCCTTAGATACACCCATCTGAGCCATTCCTTTCAATTTTTTAACCCAATATATTGTTTCGATACACCTATACACCTTAGCCTACCATGTAGTCTTTATTTGTGATTGGGAAGTCATCATTTGCCTAAGTTCAAGGTTCAAGTGGAAAGGTTCGGAAATCACGCTTTCGTCGATGACATATTCTTGAAGATCATTGAAGACCCCCCCGAATTCCCATTGTTCATCTCAAGTGGGGGGATATTATGTTTAGTTGTTATAAAAATGATTCCAAAAAAAAAAAAAAAAGGTCGTTATGTTATTTATTGTAAAGTGCAATGTTATAAGCACTATGTTATGAGCTTTATATAGATTTAGTATCGAGGAGGCCACCTCGGTCACATTCGAAGATTTGAGTTGGTAATTATGCCAACAGTTGAAGAAAAGGTAGTGTGCCCATCATGACGCCCTCTAATGACACATCTACCTAGTATTTCATGATCCGTTTCTTGACTTCAAAGCTTGAACTTTGGGCGGATGATGAAGTGGTGCTGACTTGGTTATAGATTTAGACTACCCGCTTGATTTTTATTTTACACCATTTATATATCCCATGTCTTATCCTACCCTTAAGTCATGAAGAGTGTCTAGGTGATGCAATGAGCAATATTTGGTGTCTTGGCCATGGATTTGGTCATGTATCATTGATTTTGTCCACTTCACGTGACATGTTAGTAATGACGAGTCACCCCCTTAACCTTTGCCGTGTCGACCATATTGCCTTCAAAATTGTTTAGCCCTTAACTCTAGTGGTGGATATTTGTGTAACCGCCAAGCTTATGATAGAATACATGCTATGACTATGCGATTGAGTGATCACCCGAAATTGACACTTAGAATAGTTGAGAGATTTGAGTGTTTCGCACCCATTTCGTGAGGTGTTCGGCTTTGTTTTATTCTAGCATAAGGGATTTGTAAACTTATATTTTCGGGATATGGGAGATTCTTTTAGAATCTTTCTAATAAGGTCTACTTGAGGGCAAGTAGAGTACAAGTGGGGGAATATTTGATAACATCAAATAGTCCTGAATATTAAGTGTCAATTTCCCCCGATAATGCTTGTAATTTATATCATTTATATCGATTTACGCTTGTTTTCCATTGTTTTCCACTTTCAGGTAAATTACGAGCATTGGAGCTAAAGAGACGCGGAATTAGAGAATTATCAAAGATTTATCAGAGTATGCTCACTTTGAAGAAGTTATGGCGTAACTCATCTCTCACATTACGCCGTAACTAAAGCGTGACTCAGAAAGCCAACTCATCAGAAGATTACGGCGTAACTCTCACAAAAGACTACGACGTAACCATATTAGGTCAAATGAGGTTCCACGCCACTGATAACTACGCCGTAACTCTTGTTTAAACTACGGTGTAACCAAGAAATATTGAAGATACGGCGTAACCACTTATAAGGTTACGCCAGTAACCAAAGAAATCTAGTGCAAATTACGAAGAAATAGAAGATTACGGCGTAACTATTATATTAGTTACCAGTAACCCATCCGCCTATAAATACCCCACGATTTCTAGCATTTCAAATCATCCCATTCCACACACCACAACCAAAGAACGTGGAGAGAAGCCAAAGGCAGGTCTAGAGGAGCATACGGAGCTGTCTCCAAGGGAGAAATAATTCCCCTATGATAATCATTAGCATTTTATCTTTTCTTTACTTTCGATTCATGTATTTCGTAACATTGAATATTGAATTGATTTGTATGGTTAATATGAGCGGCTAAGCACCTCTTGGTGCTGGCCTAGTTATGATTCCTTAATTGTTTTGTTTGCATTTACATTACTTCCGTATAATTATTTCTAAGTGTATGCATGCATAGTTTATTGGTAGCTACCCTTGTTTGGTAGTTTTGAATGGCGGTAGAGGCTAGTTGCTTAGAGATATGACCAATGACCCTAAGTGAATAGATCGAGACGGAAGGGTAAGATATGACCAACCGACGACCCTTTCTACTTGTGCGATTTGACCAACTGGTCCCCACCGCTTTGATGAACTTAAGAATTAGGGGTGAGTATTTAAGTTGCTAACGGCCGGACACTCACTATTATAAGTCTAGCATGTAGCGGTACTTAATGACTCGGCTTAGGGTACCGGGAACAATCGAACTTATGATGGGACACCGACTTCTCCAGTGGTGGCATCTTTGTCGATAGGTTAGGCGAATTGACCAAATAATGTCCTCTCGACTTTGACCCCACCAAGTAATTGGGAGTAATTAGACGAGACATTACTAGCTAGGAGGAATAACTAGGTTAGCACCACTCTCCTCTATTGAATGAACCTTTGCCTTTATTTGCTTTAGTAGTTAATTAATTCCTTATCAAAATCATATTAAAATATGTGACACCTAGACTTAGTAATAATCCAACATACATAGCTCTTGGGACGACCTCGGTTTTACAAAATACTACACTACACACGACCGGGTACACTGCCCGTTAGTGCATTAGGGTAGACAATAGGTATAACGAGACTATATAAATATTAAAACATGGTCAGTAAAACCTGCATCAGTTGTTCATGAAATCTCCTCAACCGAATCATTACCCGTCAAAACCTCAAACACTAGAACTCCCTCACAACAAACTCTACCAATCAAACCAACTCCCAAAAGGATTGTTCCCACAAGACAACCCTTGCCAAACACTACCATACATCCTAATCCAAACACCCCTACCTCCACTAAACCATCACCTCTAGTACCTAGAGCTATCACTTTCACCATTCCACTCTCATCCCCACACCTTTACAACTTAGAGGACTTGCCACCTAGGCCATCCCATCCACCACCATTGCCAACATTTTCCTCAATTAAGAAAATGGTGCCACAACAACCTTCTCATCAAAACTTTGATGTTGAAACCACATTAGCACCCGTATCCTTTTCTTCTTCACCTTTAAATGGTCCTTTTTGGATTATCAGGAATCACCAAACTCAACAACCGGACCATATGGAAGTAGATACTTCTTTACCTCCACCATCAACACATATTCCACCACCTTTA
Organism: Chrysanthemum lavandulifolium; assembly: GCA_022545495.1. Lineage (NCBI taxonomy): Eukaryota > Viridiplantae > Streptophyta > Magnoliopsida > Asterales > Asteraceae > Chrysanthemum > Chrysanthemum lavandulifolium. The sequence continues at coordinate 149,067,066 of CM040242.1, forward strand.
CCCTTAGTTGAACCACCTCCAACTTCATCAAACTTGCCTCCACAAATCCCTCCATCCTTTATGGAACCTCCACCTACCTCATCAAACCTTCCACCTCAAACCACTCCATTCCTACCACCACCATTCCCTAGCCATGACAATGATTGCTTTCATTGTCAACATGTCAAAGGATTAGTTCATGAAGTACGCGACGAATTACGTTTCATGTTCTATCACCTTATCGAACGGTTTGATGAAATCAATAAATCTAAACATCCCTAAGCATAGGAATACAACCACAAGTGGTGTTCTCCTCTAGTCTTAGGCGCAACTTAGAATTGTTAGGAAATTTACTTCATGATTGGATTGTTTTCTTAGTTTTAGAGATATATATCATTTCTCTTATTTTATTGAATGAAACTACATATTGTATGCTATATAGTTATGTGAATATGTTTGGTGCAACAATACATAACTTATTTAGAAATTTAAAACATTATTTATATCTACATTGCTACCAATAGAATGCAGGTACACAGTTCCCAGAATTTTGCCTAGACGGATCCCCACAGGAAGGATCTGCCGGAACCGTCCAACAGAAGCACATTTTTTAACTAATGTGAATCTCATTTGCAGGAAACAATCATATACTTGTTTTCTAATCTTTGTTTTGTATATTTTCAAAATACATATGAAGACTTTGACACCCTCAACAAGGGGGAGCTTTTCGTCAAAGCAAAAGCATTAAAAAATCACTCGCAATACATTCACTTAGGTTTCAAAATTACTTGAAGCCTCATCAAAAGGGAACACTCGTGGATCATTTCATCAAAGTTAGAAACATTGCAAAATACTTGCAATACACACGTTTTAGTCTTCTTAATTACTTGACGCCCTTAACAAAGGGAAGCATCCGTCAAGGGGGAGCTAAGACAAGAAATTCCTTCTTACCTTACTACTTCTCTTTACTTTTTCTAACTCTTTCTTATTTCCTCACTTTTCATTAGCTTTTCTCAAAACATTTTTTTTACAATGTGTTAGTTTCTTTTAGACGCTCTTTTTGTTTCGACAAAAAGGCGGAGAGGAGAGTAAAAACTCCAATTCAAATTTTTACGAATTTTATTTTTCTTCTTAAATAACCTTATGTTTTTTCATCAATAAAAAGGGGGAGATTGTTAATACAAATAAGCCATAAAAACGTTTATTTATTTGTACGATCTTCTAATTTTTTGTTGATAACAAACATAAAATCATTTTAACAAAACAAATAAAATACGTAAAAGGTTTGAGCCAATAGTTTACTAACACACTTTTACTAAACATATTAAAATAATATCAAAACATGTTTAGTAAATAAGTTATATAAAGCCGAAAGACATTTTTATAAAACACTAACAAGTAATATTTTACAGAAATGCATAACAACTAGTGTTTACATTTTTGTATATGTTGTAATGGGTAAGTAATGGGTAAAAACTAAAGTCCATAACCCATGACCCCCATTGACTAGGTACAATGAATGTTGTTGGGTAAAAACCAAAGTCCATAACCCATACCCATGGAGCATGATCCATAACCCAGGACCCATTGTATGACATCATGCATGAAGTCATGTTGGATATTATCCATGATCCGTAACCCAAATTCCATGACCCATGACCTAAGATCCATAACCCAATGACTAGGTACATTAAATCTTGTTGGGTATCCATAATCCAATACCCATTACCCATGGTTCATAACCCATAACCCATAACCCGGTTTGCAACCCGAAATCTGGACTAAACTGACCCAGTAGCCGGATCCCAGGTTTTGAACTAGCCAGATCCCTCTGGTGAGGGATCCGTAGGAACCGTGAGACATTAGACATGTTTTTGCCTATAAATAGTAAGCCATTTCTCTCTTGATCACTACAACTCTTAGATATACTTTCTCCTAAAATTCTAACATCATTAATCACAGATCCAAAGGATCATTCTATGTAGTTTTATGTTTGTGTGATTATCTAGGTTCCTCTTAAAGGCGAGATCACCACCTCTTGAAGATGTGCAAGCTCAAGTCATGAGTTGCTAAGCTTCGTCATCATCAAGACCACAAAAGTGCATCTTGTTGATAGTTCTTTCCTACCTCCATAGAAGTGTTGTGTTGAAGGCATTAGTGAAAGGTGCCAAAAGGGTCGTATTGAAGGTATTAGTTAATGGTACCAAAGGTGTACATTCGATATGGTGCATCGATGTACAAGTTACGTAGTTTGGGTTAAAGGATGTTGATATCTTTCTAGTGTTGTAACAAGGAGTGTGTCTCCTTTGGGGTAGTTATGTTGTGGTGTAGTGTTTGGTAGTAGTTACTCATTTGTAAATGGAACTCGGTATCTAGCCTTGTACCAGATAAAGTGTAGGCGACGTTGTGATAAGTTTGATTCTACCTCATGGAAGAAATCGGTGTCTAGCCATATACCGGATAAAGAGTAGGCGACGTTGTGAAGGCTTCTCCGCCACATTAAGGATTTTGTGTTGTGTAGTGCTTACAAACTCTTGAGTGGGGTAATCGGGAGTGGAGTAGGGCAAGGAAGGTGTCCTTGTAGCCGAACCACTATAAATACTTGTCTTGTGGCTTTGTGTTCCTTTACTCTTTATCTTTTGCATTACTTACTTACATGATCATCTATCAATATCCAATAGACATACAAAATAGATTGACATGAGTCGATCTAAATATTTTAAAATGAAGTTTCAATCGGTAAAACTATTCAATACCCCCTCTTCTAGTTTTCCATAACTACAACCATCAAATCACCAAATTCACATGAAATCTAGGACACAACTTAAATGAATAACAATCAAAATCCATCCCGTGACTACAACAACAACATAAATAACAAATAGCACACGCAAGGGCGATCAGTGAGTTGACTCACTGAGTTAAATCAGTAAGTTAACTCATTCAATAACAACCAAACACCCTCTTAACACAGATCTTTACCACACGGTTATTTTGAAAATGTTTTATTTAGATTTTTAATCCAAGAATTTATTAAACCTTTATATGAAATTAGTTTTGATAAGATGAATAAAGAAGTGATAGATAGACAAAGCGACCTTCCCTCTAAACCTTTACACAAACAAGCCATTGTCCTCCTTGAACCCTTCTTGAACGGTGGCAAGGTGGTCGGAAGTTCGTTGGAAAATGGAGTGGCGCCGGGAGTTATATGTGTGTGAGGTGGGAGGTGGTGTTACTTTTATCAATAAAACCCTAATAGGGTTTTAACTAAAGCACATGGGCCATTTGTGCAAACTTTGGAAGTTAAGGGTGAGGCGGATGAAAATTAACACAAGGACCATTTTTGAAATTTGTGTACGGTTTTATAATAATAAGATTTGTGGCCCATTTTAATTAGTAAACAATAGATTCGACTTGTGGAAAACTAGAAGAGGGTTGAATAGTTTTACCGATTTTAATATATATTCAAAGATTTAGATTCGATCTTATGTGATTTTGTATGGATGGATAGATAGTATGAAGCGATAAGTAAAGTAAGTAAATAAAGCATGTAAAGTAAAAGGATAGAAAGTAGCGACACAAGTGATTTTGGTTTTGTTCAGCTACAAGGATACCTTCCTTGCCCTACTCCACTCTTCGAGTACCCCACTCAAGAGTTCAAGCACTATGTCAACAAGCTCCTTCAACTTGGCGGAGAAGCATCACAACGTCGCTTACACTTTTTCCCATACAAAACTAAATACCGAGTTCTTCCACGAGGTAGAACTAAACCTTTGCACAACTATTACACAACAACTATGTGAAATATGAATTACAAGATCTTGCTACAGAAATCTTGTGGATGAACAAATCAATCAAGGACCCTTTGCTTGTATGACTTGTAGTATAGCGTGATCTCGCCTTTGTGAAGCACCTATATGAGAATCACAACAAAAGACAGAAGAACTACTAGAATGATCAAATGATCAGAGGTTAGGAGAGTGAAATAATATATGAGAGAGTTTTTAAGAAGAAGGGTAAGAAACAATGAAGAAATGGTTCACTATTTATAGTCACAAAAGCCTTCTGTCCCACGGTTCTGGCGGATCCCTCACCTAAGTGATCCGACCAGTGCAAAACCAGGGATCCGGCAGTCTGGGTCAGAATAGTCCGGATTTTAGGTTGCAAACCGGGATATGGTTTATGGGTTATGAGCCATGGGTCATGGACTTTGGGTCATGGGTACCCAACAAGATACAATGTATCTATACAATGGGTCATGGGTCATGGGTCATGGACATTGGGTCATGGGTCATGGATAATACCCAACATGATTTCATGCATGATATCATGCAATGGGTCATGGGTTATGGATTAGCTCCATGGGGATGGGTCATGGGTCTTGGATATTATCCATCCTATTACATATTATATTACAAAAATTTATTTATTACAACATTTTATGTAAATGACCAAATGTATATACTTTGCAAAATAATATGTATTCTTATAATTTCACTTAAGATAACTTTATATTTGTTATCAACAAAACATAATGAGATCGCTAAATATAAATAAACATTTTTATGGTTTATTTGTATTAACAATCTCTCTCTTTTTGTTGATGACAAAACATAAAGTTATGGTGAGTAAAACTTAAGATTAGATGTACGTTTTGAAAGTATATGTGAGTTTTACTTCTTCTCCCCCTTTTTGTAGAAAAAAAAAGTGAGCCTAGTAAAGAAATAAATTGTGGTAGAAAAAAATATGATCCATAAAGCACTAACTCCCCCTTGATGGTAGCTCCCCCTAGAATAGGGCGTCAAGTGAGAAAATATAATACCTACAAAAGAAATGTTAGTAGCAACATGTAATATAATCTTGTATAAGACGAGAAACAAGATAGAAAGCAAAGGTACATAAACAAAACATTGTAACAAAATATCAAAATGTAGTGGTATATATGCCACATATAAATGTAAAACTAAGAACAAGGGTTTGTTCTTTAAAATGACCCAAAAGAAAAAAATAGAAAATGTTATTATCATTCCTTCCATGCTTGCATAGGACTTAATTATGGAAGTTTTGGTGAGTGATAATGTTGATGCGATCAAGGATATGGTTGAGAATGAACCGCATCTCGTCCCTTATTTCCATTGCGAGATCCCTAGTGGATTGACAATATTCGCAAAAGAGATAGTGAGGGAGGTGTGGGTGGATGGTCTCTGGGTAGGTTTGATTTTTGGAGTGCAGAATAGGTGGTGGAAAAATTGGTAAGTATGGATCAAAGTCCATGATGTTGGTGATTGGTGGTGGATAAGAGCCTAGATGTTCTTGTAAGGTGATGGGTGGTCGAGGTGGTGATGTTTCAAGCTCTTTGAAGAATGTATTTGGAGATGTTGGAGGTGTTAAAAAGACTAGATCTTTTGGGTTTATGTTTGAGGCTAGTTGGGTAGATTTTGATGGTTAGGATGGAGCGGGTGGTGGACTAGATAAGGGTAGTGGAATTGTTTTCTGAGTCTTAAGGAGTTCCGCCAAGGTGATTTGAGTGTCAAGTTCAGAGTCGGTTGGTGAATGTGGTGGTGAGTTTTTAGGAGATGATGGAAGTGCTATATTGTAGTCATTTGGTGGAGAATGAGTAGTTGGTGATGGGCTATTCGAAATGGTTTAGCTAAGCAACAAGGCCGGATGGTAAGGGTTTTCCTAGTTTTGGGTGGTGGTGGTATTACGGAGGGGAGGTGATTTGCACACTCTCATAAATGATTGGGACACTCAAAGTTTAAGTTCTTGGACATTTATACCCTTACAGGATAAACATAACTAAAAATAATGTGAGGGTATAAATGACCAAACACTTAAAATTTGAGTGTCCCAATCATTTTTAAGAGTGTGCAAATCATCACCCATTATGGAAGGTGGTAGGATGAAGTTACGGATTTCTTGAAAAGGGTTGTTTTCACTAGATAGTTCATCATTGTTTGAGGATCTTTTGGGTGACATGATGATGAATGTTTGTAAGGTTGAAAGTGATGGATATGCAAGCATTTTGGAACCTTATTTATAGACAAATAATGCATTGCAATGAATGCTAAAACCAAAAGATGGACTATAATCTAATGATTAGATATGAATTTAAGACAAGTGATCATGAGAGCACAAGTATTAAGTAACATATTCATTAGTGATAAAGATAAAATGTTGAAAATTTGAAAGTTTCTAGCCAAAATAAGAAAAATAAGAGATAAAACTGGTTAGTGTTACACGATTCCCACGGATCTGATCCTTCAGGGATCCGTCCAGCATAAATGCTGGGATCCATGGAACTGGTGTTCTCAGGCAGCTGGAATTTTTGTTTTTGGAAACAATAGTGCCTAGTGTGTGCCTATATGAAAACCATATGGAGTTGCGGTTATCTCGATTCTTTTAAAGAAGAAAAATAAACATATAAGTGAAAAAGTACATATGTATATATTTACGTGAGATAACCCGAAGACTCCTTAATTCACTTTTGCTTGATTGAATGAACCCGAAAACACATATTAGTTATGTATTCCCTTTAGCATTCAAAAGAAATGAGATGCAAGGAAAAAGGTTTTTACTTTGTATTAATGATGAAAAAAAATGTTTGTCCTAGACGTGAGAGTGATTTAAGGAAAATGATACGGGGAGAAATATCTTTTAGAAAATATTTCAAAAAATTTATTGTATAGAAAAAATCTTGAGTTTCGAAAAAATCCCCATATTGTTTATGAGTTGTGTGAAATAGAGATCCTAGACTCAGAAGAGAGGTAAGGAAAAAGTTTACGTACCTTGTAGAATGAAAATATTTCAAGACGATTATTCCATAAGACCAAGACCTAGACGAAGCAAGTTGAATTGCTCCCGCTTCAACGGTTTGGTGAGGACGTCGGCTATGTTGTCTTCGGATGACACTTTCTCAATCGAAATGTTCCATTTTTGAACATTGTCTCTTAAGAAGTGATGACGGATCTCTATATGCTTGGTACGAGAATGCAACACCGGATTTTTGCTAAGATCTATAGCACCTTTGTTGTCGCATAAAATGGCAATGTCACTTAAATGGATGTCGTAGTCAACTAACGCTTGTTTCATCCATAGTGCTTGTTGGCATGCTTTGCCGACGGAGACATATTCGCTTCGGTTGTTGAGATGGCTAATGCCGTTTGCTTCTTTGAGAACCAAGATGTTAAATAACACCCCATGAAAGTGCAAACACCACTTGTACTTTTTCGGTCAACATAATCACATGCATGGTCAGAATCCGCATATACAATAGTTTCAACCCCCGTCCCCTTGGGATACCATAATCCCAATTGAGTAGTACCCTTAATATATCTAAATATTCTTTTGACAGCTTCTAGGTGTGAAGTTTTAGGGTCTTCTTGAAACCTAGCACAAAGACATGCACTAATCATGATATCCGGCCGACTAGCCGTGAGGTAGAGAAGACTACCAATCATGCCACGGTATTTGGTGTTATCAACGGATTCACCGTCTTCATCTTTGGTGAGTTTGGTATCGGATGACATTAGTGTTCTTATTGGTTTTGACTCTTATAATCCGAATTTCTTTAGCATTTCTTTTATGTATTTGGATTGATTAAAGAAGATACCATCTTCTAGTTGTTTGATTTGTAGACCAAGAAAGAAACTTAATTCTCCCATCATACTCATTTCAAACTCATCATGCATGATTCTTGAGAAATCATCACACATGTCTTGACAAGTAGATCCGAATATAAAATCGTCCATGTATATTTGAACAATAATTATTTGTGATTCCTTTTTCTTCGTAAAAAGTGTATTGTCAACTAACCCCATGGTATAGTTATTTTTGATTAAAAATGATTTGAGTCTATCATACCAAGCTTTTGGGGTTTGTTTAAGACCATAGAGAGCTTTCCTTAGTTTGTACACGTGATTAGGTTTTTTGAAATCGACAAAGCCCGGAGGTTGAGCTACATAAACTTCTTCATTTATAAAACCATTTAGAAAAGCACTTTTAACATCCATTTGAAAAAGCTTAAGGTCATGAGCACAAGCATAAGCAAGAAGGATTCTTATAGACTCTAATCTAGCTACGGGAGCATAGGTCTCATCAAAGTTTATGCCTTCTTGTTGGTTATATCCTTGAGCAACAAGTCTAGCTTTATTTCTAGACACGACACCGTTTAAATCTAACTTGTTTTTATATACCCATTTTGTTCCGATTATGGTTTGGTTTTTAGGTGGAGTGACAAGTGTCCAAACGTTGTTAGAAACAAATTGATTTAATTCCTCTTGCATCGCCATAACCCAACTTTCATCTTTTATGGCTTCTTGAGTGTTTTTAGGTTCTATGGTTGATACAAAACAAAATAGACTACTTTGGTTTTGGACTTGAGAACTTAGAGTTCTTTCATTTAATTTTCCTATAACCTTTTCTACGGGATGATCTTTAGACTCTTTAACGTTGATGATTTCATTGTTTAATGGTTCATCTTCCTTTTTTATATTTTCTTTGATTTCTAGGACTTCACTTTCGACTAACTCGTCATCGACAAGAGGTAAGGTAGTTTTAGGGGGAGTCTCGTCAAATTTTACATTTAGGGATTCTTCAACTTTCATGGTTTCTTTATTTAGTATTACGTATGCTTTACTATTAAGAGAATATCCTAAGAAGATACCTTCGGTTGATTTTGGATCGAATTTATTTAAATAATCTTTAGTATTAAGTATGAAGCATTTACTACCAAAGACTCGAAAGTGTTCTAACGAAGGCTTTTTGCCTCGTAACAACTCGTATGGAGTTTTTCCTAAGAATGGTCTAATTAGGACTCGGTTTAGTATATAGGTTGATGTGTCGACGGCATTGCACCAAAATGTTTGAGGAATAGATTACTCATTAATCATGGTGCGACTCATTTCTTGTAGGGTTCTATTTTTCCTTTCAACTACCCCATTTGATTGTGGAGTGCGAGGAGCCGAGAAATTGTGGGTAATACCATTAGCATCACAAAAAGCTCCGAATTGCACTTCATAATCAAATTCCCCGACCATGATCCGTTCTAATTGACACAATAGGACTTCCTAGTTGTCTTTGGATTTTCTTAATTAAGATTTCAAAGTAATCGAACGTTTTAGTTTTACTCTTTAAAAATTTAGTCCATGTATACCTAGAGTAATCATCCACTATAACCAAGGTATAGAAGTTGCCTCTGTAACTTTGGATAGCGGATGGACCAAACAAATTTATATGTAGTAGTTCTAGACACTTAGTTGTAGAAACCATATTTTTAGCTTTAAGACTAGCATGGACTTGTTTTCCTATGTTACAAGCATCACAAAAATGATGTTCGTATTTTAGTTTAGGTAGGTTTCTTACTAGTTCTTTGGATGATAGCGATTGAAGAAGTCGTATATTGGCGTGACCCAATCTTCAATGCCATAAGGTCGAAGTATCATCCATAGAGGTAAGACAAAGCTTGTCTTTTGGTTCATTTCCAATTTTTATAACATAGACTCCATGTTTTCTATTGCCTCTTCCTATAGTAATACCATTTTTTAAGATTTTACTACCGGTTTCGCTAAAGAGTACGTTGCACTTTTTATCACATATTTGACCTATACTTAGTAGATTAAAGTTTAGGTTTTCTGATGATTTTGCTCTTGCTATTTCCGAACACCACATTTCCTCCATTGAAGTATTCGTATATGGAGAACAATGCTTTATTACCGGTCATATGCCTTGTGCACCCGCTATCCTTGATCCATGCGCCCGGATCCAAGTCAACCTTTAGGCACACCTAAGAAAACAATTAACTTAAAAGTTTGGTCCCCACTTATTCATGGGACCATTGGTATTATATATTTCATTCATATGAGGCATATATGAAAATGGTGAAAAAGCATTCCAAGGTGTATAGTTTTTAAATGGAAAACCATTTTGTGTATTAGGATTCCATCCTATTTGATGATGGTTACGTTCTAGGAGGTTTCTTCATCACTTGAGGCTTTCTTGGCCTTTAAAGCAAGAGATTTGTGTTTCTCTTTCTTTTCCTTTTAGACCTCGGAGTCTTTAGCAAATACGAGCTCATAGAATTTTAGGTTGCCTATGAGTTCATCGAGAGTGAGGATTGACAAGTCTTTGGATTCTTCGATGGTCGTCACCTTCGGTCTCCACTTTGATGGAAGCGCCCTTAGAAATCTCCTGACATGATTACGACTAGAAAAAGACTCATCAAGTGCTTGTAATGAAGTAATAATAGTATTAAAGTTAGCAAAAGAATTATCAATACTATCCTCATCCAATATTGAAAATTGTTCATATTGTGGAATATAAATTTTGTTGTTTTTAACTTGTTGATTTCCTTGGTGTGTTACAACCAAAGAATTCCAAATTTCTTTAGCGGTTTTATGCATAGAAATTCTTTCAAATTCCTTTTTAGGTAAGGCATTGTATAAAACCATTATTGCCTCACTATTTTTGGAAAGCTTTTTCTTTTGGTCGTCGGTGAGACGATCATGAGAAATATTTTCTTCATTGCCGGTTTTATCATCTTTTACAGTTGCTTGAAAATCACCTTCAACAATAATATACCAAAAATCAATATCTTTTGATTTCACATAAGTTTCAAATCTATTTTTCCAATAAATAAAACTATTAGTTTCAACTAGTGGAGGTCGTTGCATAGATTGACCTTCTCTATAATTTTCAAAACTCATTGTGATCGAAAAGTTTTTAAAATACAATAAACTCATTGTGATCGAAAAGTTTTTGAAATACAATTTACTTTAAAACTTTTGTAAACCTTGCTCTGACACCAATTGTGGAAAACTAGGAGGGGTTGAATAGTTTTACCGATTTTAATTTAAGTTTCAAAGATTTAGATTCGGTCTCATGTGATTTCGTATGGATGGATAGATAGTATGAAGCGATAAGTAAAGTAAGTAAATAAAGCAAGTAAAGTAAAAGGATAGAAAGTAGCGACACAAGTGATTTATAGTGGTTCGGATACAAGGACACCTTCCTTGCCCTACTCCACTCCCCGAGTACCCCACTCGAGAGTTCAAGCACAATGTCAACAAGCTCATTCAACTTAGCGGAGAAGCCTCACAACGTCGCTTACACTTTTTCCGGTACAAAGCTAAATACCGAGTTCTTCCACAAGGTAGAACTAAACCTTTACACAACTATTACACAACAACTATGTGAAATATGAATTACAAGATCTTGCTATAGAAATCTTGTGGATGAACAAATCAATCAAGGACCCTTTGCTTGTATGACTTGTAGTATAGCGTGATCTCGCCTTTGTGAAGGACCTATATGAGAATCACAACAAAAGATATAAGAACTACTAGAATGATCAAATAATCAGAGGTTGGGAGAGTGAAATAATATATGAGAGAGTTTGTAAGAAGAATGGTGAGAAACAATGAAGAAATGGCTTACTATTTATAGGCACAAAAGCCTTCTGTTCCACGGTTCCGGCGGATCCCTCACTTAAGGGATCCGGCCAGTGCAAAACCAGGGATCTAGCAGTCTGGGTCAGAACAGTCCGGATTTTGGGTTACAAATCGGGTTATGGGTTATGGGTTATGAGCCATGGGTCATGGACTTTAGGTCATCGGTACCCAACAAGATACAATGTATCTAGACAATGGGTCATGGGTCATAGACATTGGGTCATGGGTCATGGATAATACCCAACATGATTTCATGTATGATGTCATGCAATGGGTCATGGGTTATGGATTAGCTCCATGGGTATGGGTCATGGGTCTTGGATATTATCCATCCTATTACATATTATATTACAATAATTTATTTATTACAACATTTTATGTAAATGACCCAATGTACATAATTTGCAAAACAACATGTATTTTTATAATTTTACTTAAGATAACTTTATATTTGTTATCAACAAAACATAACGAGATCGCTAAATATAAACAAACGTTTTTACGGTTTATTTGTATTAACAAAGGTGTTCGATGAAATGTCTATCTTAGATTTTTAGTATTAAAATTGTGTGAAATGCACTAATTTTTGTACCACAACTTACCATTAATTATTTTATTAATGTAAGATTCAAAAAGTGATTTATTTTTTAATTTATTAATTTTGTACAAAAATGTAAGCATTGCTTTTATTGCGTTTTTAACCATAAATTTACCGATATTAAATTCAAATTAGAAAAATTTTAAATATAAAATTTATTGATTTTAGGTCAATCTTTAGTCACATTTTTTAATCACTCAAACCCGATGTCATATGGTGAGATATCAAACGTTAAGGATGACATTTTAGTCATATCTGAACATGAAAAAATATGGCTTTTTAACCGCATGGATTATGATGAACATGAATTAAGGCTGATGAATTTATGAACAAGATTTTCTATTGACGAACCACTCTTTTAATTGATGAGCAACACTTATTATCGGTGAACAACATTTTTTTTATTGATGAACGACATGTAGGATTGATGTTGTCTTGTTCTTCAGTTAGTGTTGTTCATCAGTTCATCAGATGAACAAGACTAACTGATGAACACTTATTAAAAACATGTAGATTGACGTTATCTTGTTCATCAGTTAATGTGATTCATCAGTTCATCAACAAGACTGATGAACTGATGAACAAAATTGACTGATGAGCTGATGAAGAAGACTAATTGATGAACACTTATGAACAACATGTAGATTGACGTTGTCTTGCTCATCAGTTGATCAACAAGACTGATGAACTGATGAATTGATGAACAAGACTAACTAATGAACACTTATGAACAACATGTAGATTATTGTTGTCTTGTTCATCAGTTAGTATTGTTCATCAACAAGACTGATGAACTGATGAATAACACTGACTGTTGAGCTGATGAAGAAGATTAAATGGTGAACACTTATGAATAACATGTATATTGATATTATCTTGTTCATCAGTTCATCAAACAAGACTGATGAACAAGATTAAATGATGAACATTTATGAACAACATGTACATTGATGTTTTCTTGTTTATTAGTTAGTCTTATTTATCAGTTAATGTTTTTCATCAGTTCATTGGTATTAATTCATGTTTATCATAACCATATTGTTCATAAGCCATGTTTTTCATTGTCAAATATGACTAAAACGTTATCTTTAACTTGTGACATCGGATTGGAGTGATTCGAAAACCCGAGTAAAGATTGACCAAAAATCTATAACTTTTATGTTTAACAATTTTTTTTAACTTGAATCTAATATTGGTCAAAATTATCTTTAAAACGTAATAAAACCCAATACGTACATACTTAAAAAAAAAATCTTTTTGAATTTTACATCAATAAATATGATTCATTGTGGAACAAAAATTAATTCATGTGATGCATTTTTAACACTAAAAATGTAAGCTAGATATTTGATCAAACACATTGTGTGCAACAAATATGACTAAAACGTCATTTTTAACGTGTGGTATCTCATTCATATGTTATCGAATTTGAGTGATTCAAAAACCTATGTAACGAGTGAACCAAAATCTAGAACTTTTATGTTTTAAGTTTTTCATAATTTAAAAATTATGAAGGTAAAAATATGGTCGAAAATGCCAAAAACATCAAAAAAATCAAGACCCATTTAATACGTAAAAAAAATCCGTAATATTTAACAACATTTATACCAAATTAAAGAGGATTAAATTTTAGAAATTATGGCAAAATCATTTTTTCTAAAAGTTGTCGTTTAAGAGATATGTGCGTTTGAAGTTTGAGGATGAAATGTGAAAAATAGGTTAAATGACCATTTTACCTTTGATGGGATTTTTTGAATTTTAAGGGAGGTAGGACAGATGTCTGAAGGTGAACACTTTATACATTTTTTAAGTTTGTGTGGCTTTCTATTAGATCGCTTACCTATAACTCTATGAACGTTATCTTATCAGGTTAATTCAGATACCGTTTTTAGCCCTTCCCTTGCCACCCAAATGCACACATCTAACGAAGTTTAAACCCTTTTGTATCTTGCAAAAAAAACCAAATAACCTTAACACACTTAGGGGCTGTTTGATTAGTGCTTAATGGGATGATTCAGCACTGAATGTTGAATCGGGCAGCATTAAGTGTGTTTGATGAGAGCCAAGGACCACCTTTGAATGATTAAAATAGTGTTGACTGTTGGTTTGTGGGAGTTTTAAACACACGTAAACGGCTAAGAGTGGTGAGCCTATGGGGGCACACACGATAAACATAAGTTACTTGTCGAACTTATATTTAATACTTGAATAAATGTACCCGATATGCATTATATTTGAACCGATCACATTTGATGACCCATGGGTTTTGTGGCTTATCGAATGGGTCAGTTTGTGAGATTGCCTTGGGCCTTAGTTCTCCAAACGATCGGGCAGTAAGGTGGATGGGTTTTGCTTGGGCTTGAAGCTTGTCGATCAAGCTTGAACCCAAGAAAAAGGGTCGTGTGTTTTTTCTATAAAACTAACACCCTACACCTTATTCTCCTGTTGTAAAACATGCGACATACATATCCCTAAACTCTATTCCATCTGATCCAGATTACACAGTGAAAAACCTTGGTCGATTAGGTTTTAGTCGATTAAGGTTCTTGGTTATATTGGTTCCTGGTTATATTGGTTCCTAAACTTGCATCAATCTCCTTTGATTCAAGTGTTTAGGTTTGATAGTTTAGTGATTGCTTTTCCTTGGTTCTACTGGTCGACAACTGAAATAGCAACAAAGGGGTTTTCTGGTTTTGTTCTTCTCGGACAAAAAGCAGAAAGGTTATCGGATATTACTCATCTGATATCGGGTAAAGAAGATTTTAGCTTCTTGTTTGTATTCATGATCTCGGACAGCAGATCATTGGGCAGGAAAGAAGCATGTCTTGGAGGGTTTTTTGTTTCATATGATATTCAAGTAGTTCACTTGTTGAATGGGTTTTAATACGTTCTCGACTAGCATCTTTATCGAACGTATACGGTTATCGGGTTTGTGTGTGACACTTATAGGGATATCTAATTTAGATATTCGTGTTTCGTTTGGTTTTATGTTTCGTATACTTGAGTTCAATAAGCCACGCAATGTTAGGTTTCTATTTATCCCTTTTATTTATTAATGTTTATTAATTAAGTGTTTAACCTAATTGCGATTACTAGATCTTTATCCGCTGCGTACTCCTAGAGGTTAATTGGTTAACTTGTTCTAAAATCCCAACACTAACCGATTCTCCAATAAAAGCATGCAAAATCATTCAGTTTCGTTTGCCACCTAATAACATTTACCTCTATTATAATATTGCTATACCGTACTTTTTAAACCAATAGTTATAATAGTGCTACACCGTACGTTTTAAACCAGTATGTGATATTGAGATTAGGGGTGTCAAAAAAACCGAGGAATCAAAAGAACCGAAGAACCGTATCAGTACCGACTGGCAACGGGACCGTATAGTAGAATCATGGTACGGTTTTTGGTTCCTAAAATTCCAAATATTCGGTTCTCGGGACGGTTCGGGTCGGAACCGTCCGGTTCCGGTACTTTCCCGAAAGAACCGACTTTTATGAAAATATGTAATTTTATAGGCTTTGTTTGGGACATTGTGTACATGCAAGTATTTGGCCTTTTAAGAAAATAGAAAAAATCCTACCTAAACCAAAAAATCCATAAACCTTAACCTTTAATCCATTGATTCCATTTAAAGATTCAAATATCATTTATCAACATGAAAGTAAGTTTTTTCTAAAGTGGAATATCGAGTATGCGAATAGCCGCATATTGAACAATTTTATGTTGCTCAATAACAACTAACAAGAAGTTGCAGTTAACTGTTGATATTTATTGTTCATTAAATGTAATGATAAAAGTCGAGAAACAATTAACGATTATGGCGTCACTGCATGTATATTGTCACTATGTAAGTTATTGTAAGCTAGTCACCATGATTGATATATAATATTCTCAATGAGTTTGAAATTATTTTCATGGATAATTTACCGGATATATGTTTTTTGTTTGTTTGTAAGTCAAGTTGTGGAATATTATTAAGGTTGTCAACTTCTTTCGAAGTTCTACGAACCAAGTACCATAATTTCACATCCATCCAAACATATTTTTTTACACTTCGGTACTCATAGGAATTACCGAAAATTCCCGTACCGGTACCGAACCGAAAAACTTGGGACGGTTATTGGTTCCACTTTTTCCTTATTTTCGGTTCTCGGTTCTTTCGGTTCCGGTTTCGGTTCGGGACGGTTCCAGTACCATGGACACCCCTAATTGAGATATTATAATATTATTGAAACAATATGAGTCGAGCATATGTTTATTGTTGAACTTGAAAGTAGATATCAACTTTGGAAAATTGAAAATGGGAAACATATATATATTTCAATATTCAAATGTTTTTGTTAAGTTTTATATAAACTAAGAAGTCATGCTTTAGGATATTATCAATTTCATGTATATATTCAAGTAGTGTATACTATGATGCAAAACTGATCATAATATGATTGATGAATGTTTGTATACTAATTCGAATTTCAGTTATAGTCAAATGATTTGGTTCTTGTACTATATCAGAGTAAAAATGGATAACAAAAATTCTTCAAAGACTAAAATTGAAGTGTTAGTATTATTATCATGAAAATTATTATAATGATTTTTTGTCATTCAGATTGTTCATTCAGAACAGAACAAATATAATGCAATAAGAAAACATAATATAATCCGAAAAATAAAAAATATATATAATAATTTTACCCCCTTTAACCTTCATTGTTGTAATCAAAGTATAAATGCATGCATGCAAATTTCACCAAAATGTTTTATATATAAAAAATGCATTTGATCAAAATAAACATTTTCCGATGGATTTAGCGTGTTCTGCCACCACCGTTCCGCCACCGCCACCACCACCACCACCATCGTCCGAATCAAACCCTGATCCCAATATCCCACATGCCTCTGATCAGGTATCATAACCCATATGATCAATCATATTGGTTCAACAATTATATTTTTATGAAAAAGATTGTTTTCTTATTATTATTGAAAAGTATTGTTATTGCTAATGTTGTTGATTATGTAATAAAGTTATGTGATCATGGGGTGTTTGGCATTGTGTTTTGAAAGTGATTATAAGATAATGGGGTGTTTGGCAATGGGTTTTAAAAGTCATTTTATGTTGTGATAACAAGTTGTTTGAGAAACCACTTTAATGATTAGTGAATTAGTAATGTTGCAGCTAGTGGCTGATTGCTCCTATCGGGATTGATTAGTTAAACTGCTTATGCTTTTTAATAAGCAGAAGCATATAATCAGCTGTATTAAAATGCAATTTGGAGAAAACGTATTGGTTTGCTTTTGTGTAACGAAACATAGTAATCAGATATGCAGTTGTTTGAGTGTTTGGCAATCGTAATTGGTTAAGAATCTAAGAGGTAAAACAATTGTGATCAGATAAGCAGTGTGAATAAGCAAATCCAAACTGCTTAATTCATCCGCAGATAAGCAGATGATCATAAGCAGTTTTCCTGTTATCCGAACACTCACAACTAATTACTTGTATCCAACACGGCAACACCCCTTATAATTATCTATCAACACAACTAGGATGCAATACCAATTACCAAACACAATAAGGCAGCTTAGATGCAATACCAATCACACATAATTATCTATCAACACAATGCCAAACACCCATAATAATTACAGAACTCAATTCATGATACAAGCATATCATTTTCAGTCACATAAAAGTTACACATACAGCTTTCAAAACGCAATCTTCACGTTATTTTATTTTTTTCAGCAACACCTGATATCATCGTTGTTTATGTAGGAAGATCATTACGTAGCATCAATAACAGAAGAACATGAAGTTACATGTTGGGGATGTGGATTGATCCTTATTCTTTCACCGTATACACCCCTTTTTAAATGTGGTTGGTGTGGGGCCATAACTAATCATAACGCACATAAAAGTGATCAAAACTACTTTTGGTGGAGACGCTTACGAGACAAATGCTTCGTTTGTGTTCTCCTACTATTTATGTTCTTCATTATAGGTAAACACTATCACACCATATCTTTTAATCCTTAGTGACTTAAGTGTTTAAATCTAATTTGATTATCTTAACTGTCTATGCAGGTGGTGGTATATGGGCTATTTATCCTATTGTCTTTTCAGTTAGTTATTTTTGCGGTATATTCCATATGACTATGTCGATTTTGTTATCGATAACCACGGTTATTAGTTACGCACTTTCGGCATTTCGGTCTCCTGGTACACCCCCACTCATACCATGGGGTAGCTACCCAACGGTGGGAAAAGGTGGTCTTGAAGGCTATACATTTTGTAATTATTGTTCAAAGCCAAAGTCACCTAGTAGTCATCATTGTCGTTCATGTGGGATTTGTATATTGGATATGGATCATCATTGTCCCTTTGTAAGCCTTCATCTTCTTCTTCACCTTTTTGTGTGCGTTTATATAAATGCGTATATGTGCCCAGACATGTAGGCAGTGAATACATATATGTACAAATATAGATATGATACCTTGCAGGTATGACTATGCATAAAATGGCCTGTTAATGGGTGAGGTCTTGATCTAAATGTGATTAACCTTATATGATCCAACGACAAAAAAAAATGATCCGTTGCCCCAATAAGCTATGACTGCCGCATATCGTGATCCATCTATTTAGAAGGTGTTTGGGGTTTCTTATTTAAGTGCTTATCAGCTTACTTTTAACCAGATAAGAACTTAAGCTAAGCAATCCTTAACACCCCCTTGGATTAGTTGACTTATGGGTCACGGATCACATCATGATCCATTAAGTAAAGGGGGAAATCGTGTTTTATTTGATAAAAAAGATCATGGGTCAGACTGGATCATACTAACCCTTGGACACAGCATTTATAATGATACATTTGGTCACCCACAACCCAAATACTAAACACTGCTTTTTATATGTTTAATTGCAGATTGGAAATTGTGTTGGTTCTGCAAATCATCGTGTATTCATCCTGTTTCTCATCGCAGCAGTTATAAGTAATCTTTACGTTTCACTCATATCTTCATTCACAGCGTTTTGCATCTGGCCACCATTTAGACATGTTCCTATTTCAATTTTAAGTGGGCCTACTGACTACATGGTGATTTATGGATTCCTTAAGGAAACAACTTTCTCCTTCTTCGCATCTGTAGAGTCTTTATCCATCAGAGGTTTCATTCTTATTTATTTATTCATTGCAAGCGTTTCAGTGGAAATCGGGTTAACTGTGCTTTTGTGGCAACAAATGTCATTCATATACGAAGGAAAGACGTATTTAAGTTCATTAAGCTCTCGTGGCGCCACCCGATACAGCAAAAAAGATTGCCAAAATTTTGTTCGGTTCTTTGGGTGTCCTTATTCTGCAACTAGATGGCTCTTAGGTTTTTGGAATTCTACAAAGATTCACAAGAAATGAACTTTGAGATCATTTGTTTTTTGTTGTAAAAGTAAGTTCCTGACCGATCAAGAGCACTTAAGTTAATATTTGTGTCAGTGTGCAATGGCTCTCAAGGTTTGATGATTTCTGGCACAAAGTAATTTGACAAATTTGCACATGTCATTAGAGGCAAAAAGTTTTTTAGTGTAAAAAATTTGTTGCTAGTCTAAAAGTAAAAGCGAGATTAGTGGAATAAAGGGTTACCAGAGAGAAGGTAGATACCAGAAAAAGCTTGATTAAAGTTGATTACAAAAATTTGTTTACACAAAAGTCAAGTTTTGTGTAAAAAAGTCTGCTTAGAATAATTGAAGTCCAGAAAATGTGGCAACTTGTTCCTCTTAATAACTGATGATCAAAAAATTATGAACAGTTTAAATCACCTAATACATACAGTATACGCAAATCGCAAGTGTATAATTCCACGTGAAACCGAAGTGTATAATTCCAGTGTGGAACAAATCCTTGAAATCAGATTTTTAAATGAACCCAAGGTCTATTTCTGATACTGCAGAAACCAATTTATGATAACATCCTCATAGAATCAAACACCTAAAAATCCAACAACAAACAAGAAAGACAAAGCAACAACAGCTACATACCAAACAAAAACCTAAACAATGCGCTCAAAACATAACAAGAATCTATTACGCCTGATCAACTTCAGCCTGAGGTGTATCCAACTGCGCTTGCTCAGCTTCCTGAACCTCTTTTTCGGTCTTCTTACCTTTCTTACACTTGTAGTAAACGCTCATAAACGTTCCTATAGCACCATACTTTTTCCTACACTCCTCATATAGCCCTGCGTCAAACATTCTCCAAAACTTTTTCTCGTCGAGCTCAGAAACAGCGTATTGTGGCTGGAACCCGTGGTTCTCAATTAACCATGTCTCCAAACGGCTGACTGCACCAGCACCATCAAACACCTCACCCCTGAATACTGGTCCTGGTGTGTAGTAGACTCCAACATCAGTGTACATTTGTGCGTATGGGGTGTCACCTTGCCTGCATTCTTGCTCAAACCCTGGCTCGGGGTATATCATTGTCTTGACTGGGAGCTTGTAAAGTCTGTGTGGACATAGCCATAGGGGATAGACCTGTAAAATAATAATAACCATAAAAAACCCGTTTCAAATGAAACAGTAACATATGTTTATCGAGTCGCTAAAAACTGATTATTACGACTTTAAAAACAGAATATGTTTATATCTCCATAGAAGTGAAACTGTGTGTACCTCCATTTCACGATCAACCCACTCAAGGGCATCTGGGACCTTGTAAAGGGGAACAAGCATATCTTGAATCACATGCATCTCATGATAATAGTTTCTAATAGCTTCACCTTGAGTAGCCTTAAGAAGCGAAACCTTTGGTGGCATCAACCAACCAAACAAAAACCTAAACCACCATTGATCACCAAACGGAAGAATAAGCTTCCCTTCCCAATACAAACACCGAGTGTGTCTATGGTAATACTCACGAGTTGGAATATACTCAACAAACTCGCCCTTTTTCAAAGCGGTTTGAGCATGTTGATAAAACCAAGGCTTAAACCACCAACCAACACTGTTAATAGTATTCCCTTTCATCTTAGCCTCTTCCTTGGACGCGTAATTTCCCGTCATGCAAACACCTTCATGAGGATTGTAAATCATAGTTTCAACAAAGTCCGGAACCATTTCATTATCCTCATCACCAAACCCAGGAGCAAAAGAGTCGATATACCCTTGTGCAAGATCTCTTACATTTCCTCTTACGGGCTTGTATGTTAGCTTCATGTACTCTTTGATGGGAATGAGCTTAATTTCAGCAGCTACAAGTAACCCGAGGGTACCTTGAGACCATGGGATCGCGTAGAAAAGATCGGAATATTGGTTATCTTTTGTGGCTCGTACCAGTTCACCACTTGCAAGAACGATCTCATAAGCCACAACGGTGTCAGAGAAAAGACCATACAAATGGGAGCTTCCCTCAATCCCGTACCCGTTAATAAGCCCACCGACGGTTAAATCATCAAGCTCAGCAACAACAGCCAAAGCAAGATTCATTGGGACGGTGGTTCTTGTGATTTGGCCCATGTTGACCAATGGCTCACATCTAGCAATCATTCTTTCTTGGTCAATTTCAAGAATGTTTCTGAACGCCGAAAGATCAACTTCAAAATGTCTAGCACGTTTATAGTCAACATTTCTCATCCCAACTGCAATCCATGGCTTTCGGCTGTGCATACAAGACCATCCTTTGATGGGTTTCTTTCGCTGAGACGTTTTGGACCTTTTAACGTTTTCATCGTGTTCCTTTTGGCGTTTTTGACGACTTCCATTCAGACCAAACGTCGCCAAGATAAGTTAAAAGTACAGAGTGAACGAGATCGGAAGAACCACAAAATGACGATGATCCATCTGAACTGGACAAAGTAGTCAACCCAAACCTTCTTCCTCTTTTCGCGGACTAATGGAGCCTCAAGATCCGCCATTTTCTATAAAATGACCAACAATCAAATACGTCTCTAAATAGAATACTATAAGATTAAAAAGTATATAGGAACTATGAATATTGTGTGCCATTGATTCCTACCCATGACCAAAAACAGTCAAACAAGTTGCTCTAATATCAATGTAGATCTAATATAAAAATAATACCGTAACATAATAAAATTTGGATTTATGAATAAGTGAAAGGGGTAGGTGAGTATGCGTTATTCATTTTACAAGCAAGCATAGAAGAATATTTGTCAAACACTAAAAATATGGTTGGATACTATTAATAACTCACTATGACACTATCTAACATTTTTATGAAGCTCTATAATGTTGGTTTATTACAGATTACCAACTTGGAATTCATGAATCCCAAAATCTATAATCCCCACGAGATGCAAATGTCCAAATAATTACATCTTATCCTAAAAGCTGCATACTAATCCAAGAACTTACAAATCAGCTAACTATATGTTTTGGATTCGCTTATTAAAACTGCTTATTTGCTTACTGTTTTTTTTTTTTTTTACTATTGACACAAGCATTTGTATCAAACAAAATACAACCATCAGAGAAATATTCAAGTTTTATGCATGTTCATATGTGCCACTATGCCAGTCATATTCAGAACCCTAAAAGGACCACCAATCAAAAGGAATCTTTCCTAGAGAGGTAGTTTGTACACTATCCAACCAAAAAAAATGTTACAAACGTGTCTTCCATCGAAAGGGTAAATTTATAAATTTTAGAAGGGCCAAGTTATACTACCCAACTAGAAAGGATTCTAGTTGCCCCTCACCTTTTTTTTCCTTCTTTTTTTCTCATTTTTTTTAATTTTTATAATTTGTTTTTATTATAAAATTACAGAACCGGGAGTACAGAATCAGATCAAAAAATATAAAGTTTAACTATACAAAAAATATTAAAAGACAGACGGAAGAACCTTTCCTCAATTTAAAAAGTTTAATAGTGTAGTAATCACTTCTCTTTAATCAAGGATCAACTTTCCTCAATTATATACACTTAAACCCTACAATAATCTTAACATTTTCATATCTTCCATAAAAAGGGTAAACGGATGAGTTTTTCCATATGAGATTTACTTGGAGGGGCGATTCTTTAACTCACATGTACGCAGCCTACTTATATACACCATAATAACAAATGGCATCAATTAGTTTAAAAAAAAAAAAAAAAAAAAACACCAACGCATGCATAAACAGATCTACAAACAACAAAACCCACAACATAAATAGATCCAAAACCCCTTAAACCTTAACAAAACACAACACCCATAGAACCCCTATAATGAATCAAGACATCATTTTTTATATAATAATTAACAATCAAGAAGCATATAGTCAGTGAAAAAAGAGTGATTACCTACAGAAAATGGGTCAGGGGATCCGGATGGGGAAATGGGTCGGATCTTTTGGTGGATATTTATTTCACTGCTGAGAGCAGCAAGTGAAGTAATGGGCGACTTTGGAGAAGATGTTGGATTGTACTTTATAGCAACACAAACATAACATATGGTGGGACCACTTTCCACGTGACTAAATAAAATACTCGCTGCCCTACCAAAATCATTTTATTTTTAAAATGTTTTTATAACTCCGAACTAAAATAAGGCTCAAGACATACGAGTACCTCTAAATGAATAATGGCAAACTTTTTTTTTTTTTTTCTTTTCTTAATTTTTAAATTTTAGTTTTTATTATAATTCTACGAAATAAAAATACGAAACAGAAAATATATAGTCGATAACTTAAATGTATTAAAAGCAAATCATTTCAAAATATAGTTAACTCGCCATTTTTATGATTCATACAGAATTTATCTTTATTTTTCACATTCTATCAATAAACCTACATCGTTAGTCGCTTTATGCTGCATCTACATCCGCTAAACATGCATCGTTAGTCCTTTATACTAACGCCCTTAATAAATAACTTAAAATCTTGTTTTCACGCTAAACTTGCATCGTTAGTCCGATTTTCATGTTTTCGTGGTTTTGCGGCGTTTCGTTTGTATTTGCACGTTTCGTTTGTTTTTGCACGTTTTCGTCCGCTTTTTGCACGTTTTTGTCCGTTTTTCCATGTTTTCGTCCGTTTTTATACGTTTTAATCCGTTTTTACATGTTTTGTACGTTTTACACGTTTTCGTCCGTTTTAACACGTATTCGTTCGTTTTTGCACGTTTTTGTTCGTTTTTACATGTTTTCGTACGTTTTTCCACGTTTTTGTCCTTTTTATACGTTTTCATCCGTTTTTACACGTTTTCGTTCATTTTTACACGTTTTTTTTGTTTTAACACGTTTTCATTCATTTTTGCACGTTTTCGTCTATTTTTACACCTTTTCGTATGTTTTCGTACATTCTTATCCATTTTTAGTTGTACAAAAAACGCATAGACATGTAAAAACATACGAAAAGGGGCAAAAATGGATGAAAACGTAAAAACATATTAAAGCATGTAAAAACGGATGAAAAGGTGTAAAAAATGAATGAAAACGTATAAAAACTGACGAAAACGTAAGAAAACCAATAATAAATGCATTTGATACATTTTGTATGTTTTTGTACATTTCTATACGCTTTTATGTAGCTAAAAATAGATAAGAATGTTTAAAAACGTATGAAAACGTGTAAAAACGGACGAAAACGTGGAAAAACGGATGAAAACGTGCAAAAACGAACGAAAACGTAAGAAAACCAAATTTTAAGTTATTTATTAACGGCCGTTAGTATAAAGGACTAACAGTGCAAGTTTAGCGTAAGATAACTAAACTTTAAGTTATTTATTAACGGCCGTTAGTATAAAGGACTAACGATGCAGTATTAGCAGGTAACGGGTACATACAAAGGACTAACGATGCAGGTTTAGTGATAGAATATGAAAAAAAAAGATAGCTACATACAACCATAAAAAGTGGCAAGTTAACTACATTGTCTAAGGGAAGTCAGTCAGTGTTTTTGAATAAGCACATTTTTTCAAGTCATTCAAATTAATGCACTATTGATATGTACGCGTTCTTATGGATAAGAGCCTTTAATGTTTTTTTTTTACAATTTTGTAAGTTGTGGTTGTATCCTATTTATACGTTGTAGTTACAAGTTATGTTTCTTTGTATCATTAAAATAATTTTTCAACATAGTTTGTTGTTTGGAATGGTGACATAAAAGTCCATGATAATAGATTTTTTTATGTTTTTCTAGACATTAGGTTGAAGTCACATTTTCTGCATTTGTGCAGAGCAGCTTCTGGACTTCTCAACTAATTTAATCCAGCAAAAAAGGCTGATGAAGAAGAGGAAGTGCTGACATGTGTTGGTTCAAAAAGAAAAAGATATCGGTGATTAAAAGTTTCGGTTAGCAAGATAGAGGAAACATACAATTTTTTGTTTGAATTGGTGATGTAAAAGGCCGTGATGATACATTTTGCATTTTATTTTTTTTGGACTTTAGGTTTAAAACGCCTTTCAAAATTTGACCAAGAATTAAAACTTTTTGCATAAATAACATGACCCAAAACTGATCTCATGTTACTTTATAAAGAAATGATAACAATATATTACAAATCAACCTTTGAAGGTATTTTTAAATGAAACTAGACTCAAATACTTTTAAAACGACATGTGACTTGACTTCAAACGACTTATAGTTGATTTTATATGAATTTTCAAACATGACCTGTTTTCTGCGCAACATGTTGTCTTTCTGAATACTATGTTGTAAATTGCTGATTTGACCCACTTAGACTTGGACTCAAAACCTGTAACAGAATTCATTAGAAAGTATACTCGATTACCTTTAAAATGTAAGGTGGCTCCAGTCCTACGGACTTACTATTAGATATGATCCTTCAAAGACAACACAATTTTCTGCACTACTTGCTATCTCGTTTTCATACTTAACTAAAACGACCAAACTCGACTTTCACATACCGACACAACATAAGAACTTTCAGAATTCAATAACATAACTAATACTTCACTTTCATAAACATTTGTGGTCTAAATGACCCTTGAACATGTATTCTGATGCAAGTTTTCCGACCAGGATTTAATATTTATAAGTCTCATCTACCTAAGGTCTACCTATTGTACTAACGAGCAGTGAACTCGATCGTGCATAGTATAAAAGGTGGTAAATCCGAGGTCGTTCCCAAGAGCTATGTGGATGAGGATACTATTAAGTCTAAGTGTCACTATTTTAAATGGTGTTAAGTATGAAATGATTAATTAAACTAAAGATAAGAAATAAAATGCGCAAATTAAATTAAGGTTGTGAACAATGGTGAGAAAGTGTACTAACCTAATTATTCATCTTATCATGTAATGTCTGTGTTTTCTAATTACTTCCTATTGATTCAAGGGGTTTAAGTCGCTATGACATCATTTGGTCAATTCGTCATAACCTATCAACAAAGGTTCCTACCCGATGTCAAAAGTCTACCCTTTGGGGAGTCGAGGGTCTCAAGCAACCTAAGCCAAGTCATTAAGCACCATACATGCAAGATTCAAAACAATGTGTGCCCGGGCGCTAGCATCTTAGACACACATCCCTTCTTAAGTTCATCCATCCGAACGGTGATCATTTGGTCAATTCGCACAAGAGGGAAATGTAGTCTTTTGGTCAATTCTTACCAGCCCCTTCTCTACATACTTACTTAGGTTCAGTTGGTCAATTCTCCTAAGCAATTAGATACGACCGCACTTCAAAACTACCGAAGCTAGGGTAACTACCATCGAACTATGCATGCATACACTAGAAACAATTATAGAAGCATGAAAACACAAACAATACAATCAAGGAATCATAACTAGGCTATCACCAAGGGTGCTTAGCCGATCATATTAAAAGACACAATGAATTCAATGTTTAACATGATTAAAGACATGAATTAAAGTGAAAGATAGTAGTAATCGCTAAAGCTTATCGATATGATGTGATTCCTCCCTTGGAGATGGCTTCGTATGCTTGGTATGATTTTCCCTTGGAATCCTCTTCACGTTCTCTGCCTTTATGTTGTGAGTGAATGATGTCAAATGCAAATTTTAGGGTTTGTATTTATAGGCCCGATCATAGTTACGACGTAACCAAAGTTGGGAGTTACGTCGTAACTTCAATGTCTTCTAAACAAAAAGCTTGTAGAGGTGACTACGGCGTAACCTTTGGAACAGTTACGCTGTAACAGTAGCTCCGACGTAATTTAGTAGATAGCTACGTCGTATCTTGAATATCTTCTAAATAGAAGGTTGTTACGTTGTAATGCATGTGAGGAGGTTACGGCGTAGTTGACGGAGGCGCGAAATTCTTCATGACCTAGATGGCTACGGCGTAACTTAAGTTGAGATTTACGTCGTAACTGCAGTTGAGTTGGTCTTCTGTGACAAAATCCCAGCTACGGCGTAATTGAGAATATGAGTTACGCCGTAACTTCTTCATTAATAGCATACTAAGATAAAGCCGTTAGGAAAATCTCCAAATCCGCGTCTCTAAGCTCAATTGCTCATATTTTACCTGAAAACGAAATATAAAGGAATAAGAGTATATATCCACATAAATGACATAAAATATGAGCATAATCGGGGAAAATTGACACTTAAAAGTCAAGATTATTTGATGTTATCAATCTACCAATGCACTAATGGGCAGTGTACCCGGTCGTATGTAGTGTAGTAATCGGTAAAGCCGAGGTCGTCTCAAGAGCTATGAGTGCAGATTTAATCTAAGTTCAAATGTCACTGATTTTAAAGGGGGTTTTGAATTGATTAATAATTAAACTAATGAAAATAAAACGAAAGCCAATTAAAATTGATGAACAATCAATAGGGAGAAATGTGTTAACCTAATTATTTATCTTGTTACACCATAATTAAGTTTTTCTATTAATGTTTTCTACCGTTTCATGTGGGGGTAAATGTCACTAGACTCCTCGGGTAAATTCGTCTAGCCTATGTTCCATTGGTTCCTATTCTGTAACCATACGATTACCAGAGTTCGTGGGTTAACCTATGTAGAGTCACTAAGTACCAGCTACAATCTAGACTTATTCTAAGAAAACTCTGCCTCTCGGAACTTAGATTTTCCCTTAACTTCTTAAGCATCTTTATTTGGTAGGTGATCCTATGGCCAATTCGCATCCAAGATAGTGGTAGTCCTATAGTCAATTTTTACCGCTACTTGCAACCTATTCGTCTAGGGTTCGATGGTCAGTTCTCCTAGCTTCCTAGATACTACCGAATATTAACACTACCGAAACAAAGGTGTCCACGAATAAGCAAAGAAAATAAGCACATAAAGCGATACGAAAACGAGAAAACTAAATCATGGCAATAACAATTTCATAACTAGGCTAACACCAAAGGTGTTTAGCCAATCATATTAAATAATGTAGGAAATTCAATGTTTAAAATCATAATGAAAGACATTGAATTAAATACAAGTGTTTGATATGAAATACGAAAACTTATGTAGTAAATGGCGTGAATTCTCTCTTGGAGATGCTCCGTATACTGATGAATATCGTCCCTCTTGAAGCCTTTTTACGTCCCTTGGTGTTGTGTTGAGAAGTTATATGAAATGCAGAATTAGTGCTTGTATTTATAGCCTCGTCAAAGTTACGGCGTAACCTTGTAAATTGGTTACGCCGTAACCATCGTATCTCAGACGATCTTATCTATAGTAAAATATTTACGGCATAACCTTGATAATGGGTTACGATCGTAAAACTCTCGTAGTGAATTTCATCACTTTTACGCCGTAACCTTGCAAATGGGTTACGGCGTAAGTACCTTTACCATAAAACTTATTTTAAGTTTGGAATTATATACGGCGTAACTAGTTGTGAAGTTACGCCGTAATATTGAACTGCGTTGACTTTGGTCTTCTAGTGTAAATCCTAGTTACGGCCTAAGTAGAGAATGGAATTGCGCCGTAACTCTCGTCTGACCAGCATACTCTTGTATATTTACTACAATAACCTTTCAAATACGCGTATCTTTGTTCCTATGCTCATTAATGACCTGAAAATGATAATTTATGAAATAAGAGTGTATTTTCAAGTAAAACAATACAAATAATGAGCATATTATGATGGAAATTGAGACTAAAATATCAGGAATATTTATTGTTATCATATCATTTTAAATTAAAAATGACCAATTATGTTAAAACAATCACAATAAAAGTGTAAACATTTAATTATAGACGAAACGGATACAATATAAAAATAAAGTCAATTTATATTACTTCAATATAAACACCAAAATGTCATATTTTCCCACAAATGCATTATAAAAAGAGAAAATTTCTTAAACGAACTTTTTTTCATACTTAAATACGAAATAGGCCGGAGCACATTTATATTACCAAAATGAACTTTTTTTCATTATACGTTAGATGCAAGACATGTGGCAAGTCTGATTTCTATAAACTAGGGGCACAATTACATATTTTACTAAGTGCACCACTTTTTTAATATAAGATGTTTAGGTGTACTCAAAACTCATGTGCGCCTAGCAAAAAAACAAAATAAACAACTAAAAAACAAAGCAAAACCCAAGAGCACCTATACCAACTGTGCCCCTCACCCTCTTGTGCGCCTCAACTAAAGACAAACTAGGCGCAACTATTGCTATGTGCCCCTCACTAAAGGCAAAACAAAAAATACCTAAAAAATCAGGCGCACAAAAAAAATATGGAAAACCAAACTAGGCGCACTTATTGTTATGTGTCCCATGAATTAAATTTGTCTGTTTTTATAAAAGAGAGGCAATAAAGTTCAGGATAGTAATTTAGTTTTAAAAAAATAGTACGTTATGGATGTGCACTTATGAGTTAGATACGTCAATTTGAGGTTCATATCGGGTATGTTTGGCGCGGAGCTTTTTGGGGCGGTGAGCGGTGATCAATAAGCTTTTTGGTCTTTAGTGTTTGTTTGGCAAAAGAGTGATGAATTTTCTTTATTTTTAAGAAAATTTCATTTTTCAATACTTTAAAAGCAATAAACAATGAGTGTATTACAATTTATCTACTATCGCTAACTACTTTTAACAAACACACTCATCATTATATAAGCTCACCGGCTTTATTGTAGAAATCCCTATGAAAAAGGCTAAGCTAGAGCGTATGAAAGTTCTTCCTATAAATAATGTGACAATATAATTTTCTGAAGGGAGTAATATAAAAGTTGTTAATCTATCTAGTAAAACTTTAGATTTTATTATGCAAACTCAAAAATTCTGATAAAGTACTAGCATGCATGGTATATAAAAAGGTAATTAAGAAAGTATGTATTTTTAAAATTATTTAATAAATATCATTTGCCGTTCATAAAAAAAAAGTACGTATTCTTAAAATTATTTAATATCTGCAATGAAAAGATACTTAATATAATATTTAACTATTTTTTCCCCTGCTAGATCAAGGGTATGTTTGGCCATGATAAATTTGAAATTTGAATGGGGTTGAGGCTTGAAATTTGAAATTAAAGCTTTTATTATGTTCAAGTTGAAATTGTATTTTTAGAATTGTTTGGCTAATAAATTTGAAATTTGGGCTTATTATTGCAAAATTACTAAAATGATATAATTAAATGAGTTTTATAGTATGTGTTAGATATTTGGGTAAATATGTAATTTATGGTTCATGTTCAAAATTAAAAGTTTTTAGCCCTTTTATATTGCTTAAAGTTTTAAGTTCCCTTTGGGTCTTATGATTTCATAAGCCCGCATGACAATCGACAAACGAGACTTATTTTATGTTCGACTTATTTTAGTTCTGCTCATAAGCCCCCCAAAAGCTCGTGAAAAATTTGTTATCATCAGCCAGTCGTGCATAGTTTGATAGTCGTCATAAACTCTTTAACAAATCTAAAATAATTAAATAAAAATAATATAAACTAATAATATCATGAGTAAACTACACCATTCGTCCTTGTGGTATACGTTGACCATCAAGTTTCATTATTTGACAAAAAATTGCACCGCTGGTCCTTAATCGCTAAACGTTACTCGTTGGTCCTCACTCTAACCGGTTGGACTAACTGTTAAGTTCTATTTAAGTGAAGGGTATATTTGTCATTTCACCCTTATGTTTAAGTGCTATAGTAGACACAGTTAAATGACAAATACACCATCACTCTCCCACCTACCAACCCCACACTTTCCACCGGAATCTGCTGTCAATCCTCATCATATGAATGCTACTATAACAGTGTCAAAAGTCAAAACCCACTGACTTCAATTATCAATCTTTATAATTATTTGGGTCCATCATAATTAAAGAGTTCATCAAATTCTTTAATCATCATGTGCCATTTTTTTGTTTCAATTTTCTTTGCTCCAAATTCGATCCGACCACCAAATTCGGCCTTCAAAGATCCGGCCACAAAATCCGATCCGGCCACCATTCATTCCACCAGATCTGAAAGATTTAGTTGATCTCGAAACATTTTAAAGATCAAACATGTTAGTGATCTATCAGATCTATCATATCTGGTCAGAAATGTTAAAGATCGAAACATTTTAAAGATCATATCGGATGTTACCGATCTCACGGATTTATCGTCGTCGAGTCATCTTCACGAGTCATCGTCACGAGTTATCTGTAAATTTTCTTTTACAAATCTGTTAGATGACAAATAGATCTGAGCCTCGTTTTGTCAAACTTTTTTTTGTTTTATTTATTTTTTTAATTTTTGTAAAACAAATCTGTAAGGGTGTTATTTATTTATTTGTTTATTTTTTGTAAAAAATGATATGTCATTTTGATTCATGTTATCATTTTGTTTCTTTATAGTTCATATATGAAAACTACTTACAATTTTGGATTGCAGAAAAGAGTACGAAAACTTAAGATAGTTTACATGGTTACATTAAATTGTTGATTCATGTTGTCATTTTGTTTCATAGTTCATATATGAAAACTATTTACACTTTTGGGTTGCAGAAAAAAGTATGAAAACTTAAGTTAGTGGTGGTTGAGATGCTTTACCCGTGGACACAAATGACATGACATTTTTTCCTTCACCAACCTTTTACTTTCTCACAAAGATAATGCATAAAATAGTAGAGTGGTAATGAATTTGGTAACATCTGATATGATAGATCTATAAAATAGTATGTTAATGGTGGGTTTTGGTTGTGGTTTGTGTAAAAGAAAAGTGGTAATGAATTTGGTAAAGATGATATGTATAAAGAAGATGAAGTGTGAAAAGACAAATATACCCTTCACTTAAAAAGGCTTAACGCCCGTTAGTCCAACCAGTTAGGGTGAGGACCAACGAAAGTAACGTCATAGATTAAGGACCAACGGTGCAATTTTTTTGGTCAAAGGATGAAACTTGATGGTCAACGTATACCACAAGGACGAATGGTGTAGTTTACTCTAATATCATTTATGGTCTTCAACTCTTCATCTTCTACCCTCTTATTATTGCCAACTCAGTTTCGGGTGAGCTGGTGATGTACTACATCTCTCGAAGAGAAAATAAAATATATTGTTCCGATTAGCCAAATAAAGTTGTTCAATGTTGGTTCGGTCGACTTCCTTCATAGCATTTCTGATGCATTGGAGTGAATCAATACGTTTGTGGAATACTTTCGTATGAACTTTGCGATAATTATTCTTTCATTTTTTGGGGTTTACTTAGGTTTCCGTCTTGACATTGTGTTAATGTTAGAATCATCAAAAAAACACCTAACATTACTCCGATTGATGACACTGGAGTCGGAAATGACGGGAATGAAGGGAATCCCGACGTTTGTGCAGACAAAGACGATGGCTGTTAAACAAGCATCTTTCAAGAGATTTTTTGATCTCTTAAAAAGAGAAATTATTATGTTAATTAACTAGTTATAATACCTGTGCACGCACAGGGTTTTGACAAAAAAATTTATTTTGCATTAATACTGAATATTGTGTCATTAAAGGTAATTACATATAATATATATAGTTATAAGTTTCGTGCACGCACGAAGTTTGCGCATAAATCAAATTTATTTTAACATTTTAGTTAAGTATATACACATATAAGATTTTGCCCATGAAAATTGTGATATAAGTACAACTAATACTTATGCATGAGTTTTTCATTATACATTAAGGGTGTGTTTGGTAGGGAGAGTTGAAGGCAAAGAAAAGGAAATGACCCATTTCCCTTGTTTGGTTGCAATAGAGAAAAGAGAGTGGAGAATTAAAAAGATTTTGGTGAAATGAGAGAGTTGAAGTAGTGTAATTTAAGTATTTCATTTCTTTTAATTTTGTGGAGAAATTGGAGAAATAGATTAATTCTTTTGAATATTTTTTATTTTTATTTTTATTTATTTTTTATTTTTATTTTTTTTACATTTAAAACAAATTAAAAAATATATATATATTTTTAAAATTATTTTTTTAAAAATAAGTTTTTTTAAATAAATACATTTTTTTTAAATTATTTTTTTTAAAATATTTTTTTAAAAATTATTTTTTTAAAATATTTTTTTTAAAAATTAATTTTAAAAATAAGTTTTTTAAAAAATAAGTTTTTTAAAAATAAGTTTTAAAAATTATTTTTAAAAAATAAGTTTTTAAAAAATAAGTTTTTTAAAAAATTTATTTTTGAAATTTTTTTTTTTAAAAATAATTTTTTTTCATTTCTAAAGTCAAGCTCTGTTGTTACCAAACATTAGAATTGAACAAAATTCTCTCGATTTCTATTCTCCGAGATTCTATTCTCTACTTCATTTCTTTTCTCCTAATTTCTCTACCAAACGCACCCTAACATCCATTAGAATTTGGTAAAATATTTC
>CM040242.1:149100900-149237729 GCA_022545495.1 Chrysanthemum lavandulifolium
AAAAGTGTGGGATCGACCGAACCTTTGGTGAATTTATTGGCAATGAGGAAGGATGATAACTTATCGTACTCACCCCGAGGAGCTTGTTTGAGACAATACGAGCTTTGTTCGGTTTGTAGACATGGTTCGGGAACTCGGGATCAACGAATCCTTCCGGTGGGTCGACATATACTGCTTTTCGAGTTGACCATTCGTAAAAGCGCTTTGACGTCCATCCGAAAGACCGTTATATTCATATGAGCCGCGAACGCGAGAAAATCGAATGACCTCAAGACGAGCAATCGGAGCAAATGATTCTTCAAAGTCATTACCCTCTTCCCGTTTATAACCCTTAGCCACCGTGACGTGACTTATTTCTCGATTACGCCCTTCAAAGATCCAATTTGTTCTTCCAAATCAATTGAGACCAATGACGAGACCCTGCTGGTCTTTCAACCAGCTCCCATACTTCAAGACGCTTGAATTGGTTGAGTTCTTCTTGCATGGATTCAATCCATTGTCTTTTGTCATTGCGTCTTTAATGTTTTTAGGCTCGTTAGCGGAGACGGTGAGTGCATAAATGCAATGTTCACCATCCGTGTGAAGACGTTGTCTTGTAACGATCGGTTGATTCAGTTGCCAATAATGTTCTCAAGAGGATGGTCTTTTGTCCAACGGTGTGTAGGGTTGATGTTGGTATACATTGTGCGATTTAAAGAACGATTTGGATCAAAATCGCAGGTGGGGTACTTCATTAATTACATCATCACCGGTTCAAGGTCGCTGAAGCGCTTTGTTCAACTGTTGTTGTAGAGTCAACCGGTGGTGCTTCTTCAACAGAGTTATTGTAGCAGTGTATTAGGTATAAGAGTATGATCAGGTTGAGCAATGGAAACAATGGATACACCGAGCACGCTCATCAATGTCATCACTAAACAAATGGAGCAAAGAGCCGCTCCATTTGTTGACGAGTAAGTGGGGCTTGGTTCACCGATGATGGGGTGTGAGAGAAGTTTAAACGGTTGTGACTGTGTTCCAAGTCGTTATGCTCGAAGCCATTTTGTAAGTTCATCAAAATTAGCATGAATCGCTTCCATAACTCGCTTTGTATGACGATTCCGATCCGAAACCCTTAGAATTTTCACAATATCCTACAAAGACTCAATGTCGCCTTTGGCTTTGAGCTTTCCAAAGTCATCACGATCATTATTTGGGTAGCAAAGGATCCAAATACATGAAAGTGTTTGAGATTCGGTTTATGGTTGTGGATAAGCTCAAAAGGTGTTTTGTTGTGGCGCTTAGTAATCATTGAACGATTTTGAGTATAGCATGCAGCTTGATACAACTTATGCCCACAAGTAATCCGGAAGTTTAGCATTGATTAACATTGTTCTTGCAGCTTCCACTAACATACGGTTTTGTCTTTCAACAACTCCGCTTTGTTCTCGTGTACGTGCAATAGATGTCTCGATGCTCAATTCCCACTTTCTCATAAAATTCTCAAAGAGTGTGGTTTACAAATTCGCCTTTATCTGCTCGATTTGGCGGACGGTGTTCCGGAGTCGAACTTGCATTTTGTAAGAAAGGTGATGATCATCTCATGGAGCTTGATCTTTACTTGAAGAAAGTAGACCCAAGTCCATCATGAGTAGTCATCGACAATTACCAAGATGTAGCGTTTGCCATTAATCGTTTGCACGCGCATCGGGCCACACAACCATGTGAAGAAGATGAAGCACATCGAGAGTCGTGTTCCACCTTTGAAGTAAAATGAGCACGAGTGCTTTTCCCTTGTTCACAAGTCGAGCAAAGGTGATCTTTAGAATACCGGAATCTCGGAAACCTTCAACAAGTTTATGTCGAGCAAGGTTGGTGATGGTTTGAAAGTTTAAATGTAAGAGACGACGGTGCCATAGCCGTGGATTTTGTTGATGTTGCCTTTGAAAGTAAACAGATGGGAGATGAAGCAACCATGTCTTGCATTGAGATTGTGTATAGACTAGAATTGCGAGAGCGACATTAGATCGCTTCCTTGTAGATCACGAATGAAACAAGTTTTCTCCCAAAAGCAACTTCCAAATCTCCATCACAAAATTGACTGACCGAAAAGAGATTGTGACCGAGGCCTTCCACATAATATACCCTGCTAATTTCGATATTGCCATTGATATAATCTCAGTAGTCCGTGATAGTCGCTGCAGTGATCATTCCCGAATCGACAGATGCCAATGAACTTTGCAATAAAGTTTGATAATGCTTTAAGATTGCATGTCATGTGTCGGGAACATCCGCTATCAACAATCCACAGATGATCTCAGATCACCGCATTACACACGCATTTGCACGTATGGAATAGAAGTAGATGTGGAACCCGAAGTGTTAGAGGGTTCCAAGCGATTATAGTAGAAATACACATCAATGATTTTAGGCATCCATTTAAATCCTAGTGTATTATGTAACCATTTCGCCATCTCCAACTAATCTTAGCTTTAGTCTTAGTGAATGCACTAGGTGGTACGACATTCCTTGGAGGTGATACTAGAACTACGATGACATCAATGCTTTTAGAATCTAAGGAGGCGGTTTACTGCCACGCACTTAGAAGCATTAGTGGCCTAGAGGTATTCCGATTCTTAGGATTCCTTAAACGAGACAAGATAGCTTTAGCAACACATTTGTCATGAAAATCGAAGCATACTTTTACGACAAATAACACAAGAAGCATCGATCAATATCAAAAGTACTTAAAGGTTTAACATTCGTTACAACACTTTTTCCATCACATTTGTAAGACGAATATCTAAAGTGGGTGCAACTTGAGTCTTAATCAAAGTCCTAGGTGTTCTTCTACTTGAAGATTCTTTATTGTTCTTTTCTTAGGTCGCAACTTCCTATTCTTCCTTGTATTGCTCCTAGGTCGTGAAGTGCGGACGCTTGGAAAAGAGGCAACTATTCCTGTTTCAAGTAGAGGAAGCACATTAGTATCTTGTGTTTTGTCAGTAGGCAACTGGGTTCACGTTTGCTAAGTGTTATAGGTGCAATTTTCTTAATGATGCTAGGTTGAACTTGTTCATACTTTCCTAACATTCCCCTTAACTTAATGATAGTGTGCACCAAATCTTCATTTTCAGAACGAAGATTTTCAGAAAAATTCATGACTTCTTTAGTGTGTGCAAGATAATGATCAAATTTGTTTTATGATTCATTTCGAGTCTGTTTGAGTAAATCAAATATGACACCATATTCTTGTTTAACTTTTGCAAGTTCTTGTTCATATTTTGAGATTTGACATTTCAAAGACACGTTTTGATCATCCAGTTGCTCAATTTTAAGATTAAACGTTTTTTATTTCAAATGGTGGATTTTGTTTTGCAAAGCAAGTTCACGATTTTGACAATCTTTTTGACACCATTGAAGACGACGTTTTGAATTTGAAAGTTCATTTAATAATCTTTCATTTTCAACTTTTAAAGATTCGATCTGATGCACATTATCAGTATTCTCAACAGTATCAACAGAGATATGATCAGATGCATATGCAACAGATTGTAATAAAACAATATTATTGATATCAACACAAATAACATCTTCCAAGATTCGATCAACATCTTTTCTCAACAATTTCTTCTTACGTTTAGTATTTGAAATCGATGTTTTTGTTTTCTCGAAAACTGTTTTCATGAGACCAAGTTCCTTGTGAAAATCCCTTTCCCAATATAGTGCACAAGTTTTTAAATTTTTGACATGGGGTAAAAGTCTTTTCTGAAGAATGTATCTTTGTTCTCGCGGCATTGGCGATTGAAAATGTTCAACTTTTATTTCAGAATGAAATTCAATCTCACGTTCCAAAATTTTGAGGTCAGATAAGAAAGTGTCAAAGTATTTTATAACGCGACAACTTTCGGCTTTTGTTTTAACTTCACTAAGTGAAGGTCCAATTTGTGCACCATTGTGTTTGGGACTAACTTTAGAAACTGGTGTGCTAACAAAAGGTTTGTTAGAAGTATCTTGATGTGTGACAAAAGTTACGGCTTTTGAATAGTTAAATGGTTTGTTATAAACGACATTTTCCATTTTTGACCGACTCTCGTCATCTCGCATCTAATTCCTCCATACGATTATATTCAAAAGCAATCATAATTGAATCATCAATTCTATGTTCTCTTTGTAGAACTTCGTGATTTGGTTTGAATGCTCGCTTGAAAACTTAGGTTTGTAATCGCAAGAATTGGTCCATATCCATTTGGATTTGGTTTAAAAGTAAACTTTGAATAGTTGTGATTGACTCACCATGTTTATAAACAACATTTCAAACTCTTTGATTTTTGTTGTAAGTCGACAATTTCTTCAAGATAGTTATCGATTCGCTTAGTGGAATGTTGTTTGTACTCGAGAACTGCTTTTTGACAAGTTAACAACTCACCTTGGCTTTTGAGTTTCCAAAGTAAGAGCGTTAAGTTGTTGTTTATGTTCATGTTTCGCTTGTTCTATTTGAGACAACAAAGCATTCTTGGAAGCGGCTAGATCACGTGTCCGTCGCTCTAATGATTTTTCGTTTTGATGAGATTTAGCAAAAGCGACTTCAAAACATTTTTCACGCTTTCTTGAGTTTTAAAAAATTGATTTGTCAAATTAAGCATTCATTATCCCTAATTAACGGTGCATTTTCTCTTTTAATTTCGTGCAAATTTCCAAACGAGAGTGTTGGTCTTTAATTAAGGTCGAGCTCAATTTCTCTATTAGATAGAAGCTCATCTTGTTCAACGTGAGTCTCATCATGATCATTATTTAGATCCTCAAATATAACCACGGAGTCAACTTGATTATCAATATTAACCAAAAGGTTATCTTGATCGTCAAATATAACTACGGATCTATTTGATAATCATCGAATGAGATGTGGATGGCTAATGTTGAACACTCGATCCTTGTCTGATGGAGAAATTGGCGGAGATATCGATCGTAGATGAGTATATTTTGTTCGACACGAACAAGCCATCGCGTCATACACCGGGCCTGTGTCACTCATGTGTAGAGCTTGCATTTGTGCCATCAACATCACTTCCGCATTAGCCCGCAAGTCCTCCATATCATCATCGAATCAGCATCCGCCATAAAGCTCGCTCCTTGTTGGTAAGAGTTCCACTAGCTTCATCCTTAAGAGCCAAGAGCAACGCCTCTTTGTGATAAGCATCGCTTGTCCTCGGCTTAAGAGCCAAGAGCAATGAAGACCATTAACCCCATTCTGAGCATTCCCCTGTTCAACCACATGACCCCTTTGTTGTTGCGGAGCACCCATGTTATTCCTTCTAATAGCATTAAACCCTTGACCACCTCCCATCTGATGACCATAACCACGGTTCGAACTTTAACGCGTCCATTGTTCACAACACTTGATTCCTTGTGTTGGATGAGGAAGGAATGCGATTGTTGGATTTGTTTGTATACCGACCAAGGCTTTAGCAATCATAACAAATCCTTGTTGCAATTCATCGAAAGCAAGCAGAGTCCTCATCGCCTTCACCGTAAAGTGCTTGAGCATTGTTGTTGTATGGAACCAATTGAGTTTGTTGAGGTTGTTGTTGCGACCGATCATAGGGTGTGATGGTTGCAGTTGGTCGAGGAGCGGGTTGAGGAGCCGCTTGAGGAGGAAGACTAGTTTGAGCCCACAAAGCAAGTTGTTGATTATCGAAATTGATTGTGAAGCCGTGAGTCCACGGATAGTCCTTTCGTTGTCAACTTCTTTTGGTGAGGCTTCAAATAGTCGTACAACAATCCGTATGTAGCATGATGAAGATTCTTAGCTTGACGGAGAAAATGACATACTTCTCCCATTCCCACCAAGACTACTTAGGAACTTAGTGTTGACAACAATTGTGGCATGATGATGTTGTGTTTGTCCAAATCATTAATGATATCCGAAAACGATGATGATATGACTCTAATGTCTCTCCCGGTTCAATCATGAAGTGTTCATAAGCCAAGTAGATTTTGGATTCCATGTCTTTCGATTGAGTGTTGTGCCTTCCATTAGAAGATGAATATGTTCCCACATTGCTTTAGTCGCCTTTTAAGCATCAACACTTCAAGGATCGGATTGGGTAGTCCCAAAAGGATGTATTGCATTGCTAGTTCATCGGCTTCAAAGTGTAGAAGTTCATCACCAAAGGAGGTCTCGAGATAGTTGCAATGTTGGTGACAAGATCTCTTGGTGGATTGGCATCCGGATCTGGGGTGTAATAACAAAGAGGCATCCGAAATGGACCTTCCATAATGACCTTCTTTAAGAACTTTCCATGTGGCTTCTTTAGATCACAAAACCTAAAGAACCTTATCACCCATTGATCATAATTACCGGAGTGAGCATTGGAGGTCTATCAGTGAGCCACTTCATGAATTGATTATTGGCTACTTAAGGCTTCACACATCTTGCCAAACCATGTTGGTTCCTTCATAGTACTCCCGGATGGATGTTGATTGTAGAAGTTTGTGTAAGGTTGTACTTGAAGACTAGTGGTGGTTGAACCATTTGTAGTGGTGGAATTGCTCCAAGTTGTGGAGTATGTTGTTGATTAAATTGTTGTTGATAAATTTGTTGTTGATGATTAAATTGTTGATGTTGTGGACTTAGTTGTTGTTGTTGTTGATGATGATAAGTGTAAGGAAAATAGTTAGAGTATGGTGGTTGTGACATGTTGAAAACTTGTGTTGTTAAATGGATCTTTGTAGTTGAATGAAACGATGTTGATGAAGTATCCTTAGGCGTAGAAATCACGTAAAGGCAAGGTAACACTTAGGCGTAAAAACACCAAACTTACGCGTAACAGAAATAGTTACGCGTAGGATTAGCTTACGCGTAAGATATGAGAAACACTAAGGTTACACGTAAATAGAGAGTTAGGCGTAGAAAACTTAGGCGTAGGATTAGCTTATGCGTAAGACAAGGCTTAGGCGTAAGAATAATCTTATGCGTAAAGAGTTCTACGCGAAGCTTAAGCTTATGCGTAAAATTGTGGTTTTGCCTAAAGATCTTTTACACTATCACAAAGGTAAAGGATCCAAAGTCGAGTGTTTTCGTGCTTATCCAAGCAAGAAAACACTGAATAAACCACGAAAACTGAAGATCAAACCAAGGATGAGTTACTCGTAAGATTAGGGTTTTCTTACGCGTAGAAAGCAACCAAAACTGATTTCTGCCCAACGATGTATCTAAACCAGATTTTTGTGATGAAACAGCTTCAATATCACCAAAATAACATAAAAGTGTGAAACTTGATGATCCAAAGCTACTAAACAGCTTACGCGTAAAGATGAACACGCGTATAAAACCAAGCTTAAATCTAAAGAAATACACGTAAAGGTTGAAACTTTATGCTAAAAACTGAAATTTTAACACTTAAAAACGTTGAAAGTACAATAATCTTGGATTGAAAAGTGTAAAAAATGAGTTTTTAAGCGTGAATAAGTTTATGAAATGAGAGTTACGCGTAAACCTTAAAACTTCAAAAACAAAAACCTTTTCACCCAACTATTTGGCGATTGATACCACTGTTAGGTCACCATATTAGTAACACAAGCATCAATATAAGAAATAGAGAAGAGAAAGGATCGGTTGAACAATACAAAACACTATGCGTATGATATGTGAGAAGAGTTATGCGTAAATGAAATGAATTGAACAACCAACCCTCAAGTGAGGGTATTACAAAGGTATTTATAGGAGAGGGAACTAGGGCAACACTCCTAGTCCCTTCCTTTCCTTATTGGACTTGGGCCAAGGCTTATGGGCCTTCTACATAAGCCTTAGCTTAATAACAAACATAAAGGCCATATTAAGCTAACTATTACATATGAATCACTAATACTTGAAATATAGTTTAGGAGTGATTCCAACACTGAGCATGGTTTATCTTTTGCAAAGACCAGTGATGGTAAGCCAAGGACCTTGTTTTGTTTTTCCAAGTTGTTGATGTTTTTGAAATTCAAGTGTGAGAGTCTCTTTGTGCCACAGCCAGTTGATAGTTTCAGTGGCTTTGGCAAAGAGACAAGTTCCATTTTGAGAGAGTGTTGACATGTCTAAGACATAAACATCATCTCTTCTAGGATCTATCAACACAACTTCTTTGTTGGCATTGAAAATGGTGCCTTGTTTGTCATTGAATTGCACAATGTACTTAGCATCACATAGTTGACTGGCACTGATGAGATTGTATTTGAGACCATTGATATAAGCTATTCTTGAGAAAACTATTCCATTGCGTTATAACGAACCATAACCTTCAGTGGGACATGATGAGTTATCACCAAATACTACCTTGGTCTGGTTCCTTTACATATTTTTTCAGATACTCCTTAACGCCACCATGCTTCTTGAGCATCCACTATCTAGATGGCAAATAGGCTCTCTGGCGTGTCTCTCGCACAAATAGTAGACAAGATTAGTTTCTCTTGATGACCCACATACTAGTGGGCTTGGGCTTAAAGGTCTCTTTGAATTTGGCAATCACTCATGGTCGGTGGTTGAGTGCATTGTGCTACCACAGTTTTTGCATTTGGAGACCGAGGATGACTCGGTGATTTTGGGTTGCTTGGAACTTCTCCTTGCTTGAATGACATCACATGCTTGGGATGTTGATGAGTGTGTAAATACTCATCATTTTTGGTCAAATCTGAATCGCAAAACATTTAAAACACTCGAAATGCATCAAAATATTGAAAATATCCCAAAAGTGTATTTTATATGTTTCGGATGCAAAATGTTTAAAATCGATGAAAACGAGCTAAGTTTGCATAATTGGCGCTTTGGTCCCAGACTTTCAAATCTTGACAAAATCGGTCCACGAGCATTTGTTTTGAATAAAAGTCAACCCAAGTCCTTTCAAAATCAAAATTTATCAAAATGATCCTTGGGTAAAAGTTTGGAGAATTTACAAGTTTGGTCCTTCAAGTTTCAAAAGTGGCAAAATAGTCCTTGGAAGTTTAAAAATATCTTTAATGGTCCTTGTACTATTGAAACTTGTCATAATTGGTCCCTTGAATAACTTTGAAAATTTGGCGCTTTGGTCCTCAAATATCGAAAAATGCAAGTTTGGTCCTTGTTATTTAATACCACGACCATTGAACCCCGCCAATATACCCCTTGAACCCCTGCCAAATCATCCCATGACCCCCCTGTTTTGAACCCTGTCCCTTAATAATACACCCAAGTCAAACCCCCAGTTAAATCCCGCCCA
Organism: Chrysanthemum lavandulifolium; assembly: GCA_022545495.1. Lineage (NCBI taxonomy): Eukaryota > Viridiplantae > Streptophyta > Magnoliopsida > Asterales > Asteraceae > Chrysanthemum > Chrysanthemum lavandulifolium. Next base: position 149,110,113 of record CM040242.1, read on the forward strand.
AATCCATTTCTTCTTCACCTGCTCTACAAATCCAGTCCTCCCCTTACTTCCAGCTCACAAACCCACAACCTTATCACTCCACCGCCACAACAAACCAAATGCAATTAATGTTTCTCCTTCCTTGCACTCAAACCCCCCCCCCCAGTTGCTATACTAGTTTTGGCGCCAAAATTCATCAAACGGCTAATATCAAGTCTTCTAATCCAATGGCCCAGAGAAGAGGTGGGATTTGCTCAGAGGAGAGGGGGAAGCCTTTTGCATATAAATAGAAGAAAGAGGAGAAGAGGAAGAGAGTAGTTTTTAGTTTCAATTTCCATGTATGTCGAATTTTGTATAATGTTTTAATTTAATTTCAAAGCTTGTAATATTTCCTTTCCTGTGATGAATCAAGATCTTTTGAGTAATTATTAACTAATTTTAAGTGGTGATTCAAAATTTGCTAAGTTTCCTGTTTTAATTGCATTATCTATTAAGAATCATAATCCAATTTGTTAAAGCCGTGTTTCAAATAACCTTTTAGAACTCATTTAAGCTTAATATAGTCATTAGTAAGCTTGACACTCGATCCTCAAGATAATTAACTACTTGGTCAATGAAAGTCAACGAGGAGGGAATTTGGATTTTGGAGGTGTAGCAGTGCGGAAGTGATCACATGTTCTTAATTATCCGGTTTAAGCATCATTCGATAGCTCTCAAGGTTATTAGGTGGATTTCTAAACTTTTCAATTTTTAGTATTAAATTAGATTATTTAGCTAATCTAAATTATTGTTGTTAGAATCGATTTCTCGTGTGGAAATCTGTTCTTCAGAGTTAATTTAAGCTTACAAGTTGATTACAAGTCCCGAATTACCCTTTAGCTTAGTGAAATTGCGGCTTGGTATTTTATAAGGGTGTTTGGATCAGATGTTCACATCGAGTTTGAGGATAGACTAGTGTATAAGTTCGCTTGCTTAAGCTTTATCTAGGTATAATAGATTCAAAACAGTTTACTATTTGCACTCTAGTTCATCATAAGTCAAAATCACAAATAATATGTCTTGATGTGCATAACAGGTAGAAAATAGATAATCAAAAGCTTGCATTGTGTTTATAATTCGTAGGAGTAGCTTAATTTAGCTTTATGATAGCTTATTTCATCATTCTCAGTTCATAAATTAGAATCAAAGTTCATTTTGGTCAAACTGTCACTCATGTGTTCAAAGTCAAAAGTGGAAAAGACAGTTTTTGCAAAACTTTATAGATGTTTCATAGCTTCATCTCTGGTTCAATTCAAGTGATATTTTGGGTTTAACAACCTCAGCTGGTCAAGTATTTAAGACTGATTTTTGAGAAATTTTTCAAAAGCTCCTTAAGCTTCAAATGGGCTTGTCAATACAGCTTCTGAGCCCTGTGACAGAGCACAGTCACCAAAATGGTTTTCTCAGCCTATTGCATAAGCTCTAGAGAGCTTATCACAGCTTCTCTAAGGCCCAAGTTTGGTTTATAAACTGTCTGGTTGGTGTTCTTAAGGTTCACAATTTAATTTTCCCCAAAAGCTCATTTGATAAGCTTGTAGCTTAGTTGCAACATAGTAGGGTAGGGCTGTTTGGCATAAACCAATTTGGAGATTGAGTCATAAGTTTAGCACTTTTAGCTTGTTAGTATTAGCTTAATTAAGTTGGAATTAGCTTATTTCAGTAGAATTTAGCTTCAGTAACAGTTTGGTAGCTTATTGTGCTTATTAGCTTAATTTAAGTGCTTATTCTCAAACAGTTTGCACTACAGCTTCATATTTTCTCACATAAGCCCTAGCTTTTATATTTTTCATAGATTTAGAATATTATTTTAGACTTTTCCTGAATGTTTCATAATTTTTCAGTACTGTTTGCTATTTTTCCTTATTTAAAACAATTTTTAGGACTTTTTAATTAGCCTTTATTGCAATTAAATCGTAAAAGCTTCAAAAATAAGTTTTCAATTTTCATAGATTAAGATAAATATAAAAAGCAAAAAATAATTTTTCCAGATTTTCTTAGTTAAATTTGTAATTTTAGCCATTTAATTAGTTTTAAATAGTTTTAATTCATACAAAATAGAAAAATAATCGAAAAATACAAAATTAGTTTTGAAAATTCTCTTTAGTTATTTTAGATTTTTGAAAAATAGTTTCACAATTTTCCTCTTTATTTTCATAATTTTTAGTATTTTAATTTAGATTTAAAGTTAAAATTAGTTTTGAATTTAAATTTATAAAAGAAAAATCAAGAAAATCAAATTTTAAAAATAGTGATAGCGTTTATTTAATATAATTTAGCTTTTTAATTTTCTTTCATTTTTCCTTTGTCATCTAGTATCAATCACAAACCTTTTCCCGCTCAATATCACCCGATCACTATACGTTTGGTTATTCAATGCATGCGACTCGCTGGGACTTAACGACTGGGAAACACTAAACTCTCTCGGACTTAATTGCATTGCGTTCTCAAGTCGTCGGCTTTTATTACGGTTGACCATTCACAAGTGGTTGACTTGTGTAATAAACCGACCGTTTGGGAACCAATCAAATTTTGGCCACATTCTTGAGTCAGGCTAATAATCTTACGTTCGTGATTAGTGATTTGAATATTCACTCTTTGTTCATACCATCCATCTATATATATTTATATTTTCTTATAAAAATCAAAATCCAAAACATCTTAAAACATATAAAACACAAAAATATTTTTTGTTTCTACATATATATAAAACCATAAAACCCAAAAGATTTTCTTTCTTATATTTACAAAATGTTTATCCAAAATCCAAAATATCCATCTTTACCCTCTCACATCTTTAATTCTTCATCCCTACCCTCCGAAAACATTTGATTCTTTCTATGTCTCATCCTCACCCTCTTGGTTGTCAATGGTGTGGTGGTCCTTATAATGGTGGCAATGCCCGGTTGTAGCATGGTGGAGTCGAAACGGGTCTGCATCTATAACCAAGCTCCCTATCCTTACCATGACACATCCGATTCATTCTACCACCACCACATCATGAGATACCGATATATCTGTGTGAGTTTTGTGGAGGTCCTCACCAAGGATTTGAGTGTCAATCCGAAACACGCTTATCTATGAATGCTTTTCCACGATGCTCGTAACCTTGGTTATAACCAATATCCATATGATTCACCAGTCCGGACTCAACAGCTTTTGTTGTGAGTACTGGTGGTTCACACTACGCTCGATTGTCAATCAGAAACACGCTTGTCTATGAGCGGGTTCCCGATAACAATTATGACTCAAAGACATACAACTCACGGCCACATCGCTTTTATTGCTGTGGTCCACACGTCACCGGATTGTCAAACGGGAATGCATTTCCTTGTGACAATTTTGACACATCACATCATGACCTACTTTCACAAGACTAATGAATCAAGCACTTCTTCCGTAAATGCAAAATATAATGGAAATCGTTGATGATCTTAAGGGTTTAGTTAAAGACTTTGCCAAAGAAACACTCATCAAAAATCCATGGAAGAATTGTCGGTCAAGAGCAGTCGCTAGAATAAATTCTCAAGATGCATATGAAAAATCTATTATGGAATCAATTGCAAAAGAAAAAGCAATGATCTAGCTCTCGCCTGTTTTATTCACGATGACGGTGATGATGACGATACACTTGATATCCTTCAATTCTATAAAATTCATCAAGTTCATCATTGATATCCAGCCAGCTTGAGATTCCATCTCAAATAATCGCTATCACACCCGAAATTCCCACTCATTCTCTCGAACATGGGGGACGAGCATCTTGACACTGTTCACGAAAAGGAATCGGACGAATTCATAAAGTCTAGTGTTGAGAACCTTATCCCAATCCCGAGAGAGTCACAGGAATTTCTAATCATATGTGTGATTCTCTTTCCCTCTGAGTATTCTCTAGATCATTTTGAGACTTTCTCCGATTTTAGCGACGATTGTGCTTTTATGGAGATATCGAGTATGTCGAGGCATCACTCCCGCAGTCTGATCCTCTTCTTGAGGAGTTCACCGATGAACTCACTCACATCATCCACTTTCATCGGAAAGTGACAATGATCTCTTTGATTTCGAAGCCGATCTTGGAGAAATTGAAAGTCTCCTATATAATGATCATTCACTCATTTCTTGTCCCATTTCCGACTCTTCCATTCCTTCTCTCACTCCGGATGAGGAAGATGACAACTTTGGAATGAAGTCGATGCCTTTCTTAGTGATGAGTCAATTCCAACAGAATTGATAATACTTACTTTGATTCGGAGGAGACATCCTTTTCTAGAAAATCATTAATTGAAGAACCGCTTTCAACCGTCCCTCCGGAAATTTTGTTGCCAATCACCATACAAGCTTCAAGTCTAAGCTTAAAATGTCAAAATGGTGATTTGTTGTTTATCGATGAAGAATGGGCTTGCATTGTGATGCACATCTTTATTCCATTCTTCACATATGGTGTGGTTTCGTTCCCTTCACTCATTCGGAATGAGGACACCATCTTTGACCCGGTATCATCCTTTATAGTTTCTACTATTAACAATGCCGCGGTTGTATCTCGTCGGTGTGGAACTTTCGATGTTCATATGTTTATTAACACTATGAACGAAAGTCCGATCGAGATTGGTTTTCCACGTTGTTTCCCAAGAACAAATGAATACGGGTCGAGTCAAGCTAGCGACTCGGGAATCAAAAACAAGTAGCACACTATATGGGTTTTCACCCATATTTCGACTTCTTTCTACTTTCTACCACCCTAGTGTGGGAGTTGCCCACAAAAATATATAAGTTTTATTAAAAAAAAAAAAAAAAAAAAAAAAATTCAAATAATTGCCGTAGTATTTCCCTTTTCGTTCTATGTTTCAAATAACCGCAGACTTTGAATATTGAGGGCAATATTCATTTCTAGTGTGGGGGAATTCTCACGAATTTTATCATGTAATTATACCACCCAATTCTCCCATTTTGGCCAAAATTTTTTTTGGAGTAAGTGTTTTGCACTTACTCACCTTCTGATTATCATCCGCCATGTCTAATAAACAAAAGGATTGGCTAATCCAGAGCAAACGGCTCTTGGTAAAGATATCTCAAATCCGTTGACGGCTTGCAATTTGCCCAAAATTGTATGGTGTTCACCACCATATCTTTAATTAGTAAAGAGTTGGCTAGCCCGCAAGTTTATGGCTTGTGGTAAAGGCGATTGGAAAACCATAATTGGTAATCACTCACCAAAGATATTTTATCTAAGAGTTGGCTAGTCCGTAAGCAAACGGCTTCGTAAAGACAAATCAAAACCGTTGAAAGTCGGTGATTTGCTCAAAATCATTTGGTTATCATTGTACCAAGGTTCTTACTTGAACTGAAACAATTGGCAACCCGAAGTAATGGCTTTTGGTAAAGAGATTCAAATCCATTAAGTTTTTCAAAAGATTGCTAGGACTAGCAATAGTTTAGTGTGGGATTGATGAAATGTAAATACTCATCATTTTTGGTCAATCTGAATCGCAAAACATTTAAAACACTCGTAAATGCATCAAAATACCGAAAATATCCCAAAAGTGTATTTTATATGTTTCGGATGCAAAATGTTTAAAATCGATGAAAACGAGCTAAGTTTGCATAATTGGCGCTTTCATCCCCGACTTTCAAATCTTGACAAAATCGGTCCCGAGCATTTGTTTTAGAATAAAAGTCAACCCAAGTCCTTTCAAAATCAAAATTTATCAAAATGATCCTTGGGTAAAAGTTTGGAGAATTTACAAGTTTGGTCCTTCAAGTTTCAAAAGTGGCAAAAATAGTCCTTGGAAGTTTAAAAATATCTTTAATGGTCCTTGTACTATTGAAACTTGTCATAATTGGTCCCTTGAATAACTTTGAAAATTTGGCGCTTTGGTCCTCAAATATCGAAAATGCAAGTTTGGTCCTTGTTATTTAATACCAAGACCTTGAACCCCGCGCCAAATCATCCTATGACCCCCTGCTTTTGAACCCCGTCCCTAATAATACACCCAAGTCAAACCCCACCAAATCCACCTAAATCCATTTCTTCTTCACCGCTCTACAAATCCATCCTCCCTTACTTCCAAACACAAACCCACAACCTTATCACTCCACCGCCACAACAAACCAAATGCAATTAATGTTTCTCCTTCCTTGCACTCAAACCCCCAGGTTGCTATACTAGTTTTGGCGCAAAATTCATCAAACGGCTAATATCAAGTCTTCTAATCCAATGGCCCGTAGAAGAGGTGGGATTTGCTCGGAGGAGGGGAAGCCTTTTGCATATAAATAGAAGAAAGAGGAGAAGAGGAAGAGAGTAGTTTTTAGTTTCAATTTCCATGTATGTCGAATTTTGTATAATGTTTTAATTTAATTTCAAAGCTTGTAATATTTCCTTTCCTGTGATGAATCAAGATCTTTTGAGTAATTATTAACTAATTTTAAGTGGTGATTCAAAATTTGCTAAGTTTCTGCTTTAATTGCATTATCTATTAAGAATCATAATCCAAATTAAAGCCGTGTTTCAAATAACCTTTAGAACTCATTTAAGCTTAATATAGTCATAGTAAGCTTGACACTCGGTCTCAAGATAATTAACTACTTGGTCAATGAAAGTCAACAGAGGAGGAATTTGGATTTTGGAGGTGTAGCAGTCCGGAAGTGATCACATGTTCTTAATTATCCGGTTTAAGCATCATTCGGATAGCTCTCAAGGTTATTAGGTGGATTTCTAAACTTTTCAATTTTAGTATTAAATTAGATTATTTAGCTAATCTAAATTATTGTTGTTAGAATCGATTTCGTGTGGAAATCTGTTCTTACAGAGTTAATTTAAGCTTACAAGTTGATTACAAGTCCTGAATTACCCTTTAGCTTAGTGAAATTGCAGTTTGGTATTTTATAAGGGTGTTTGGATCAGATGTTCACATCTGAGTTTGAGGATAGACTAGTGTATAAGTTCAGTTGCTTAAGCTTTATCTAGGTATAATAGATTCAAAACAGTTTACTATTTGCACTCTAGTTCATCATAAGTCAAAATCACAAATAATCTGTCTTGATGTGCATAACAGGTAGAAAATAGATAATCAAAAGCTTGCATTGTGTTTATAATTCGTAGGAGTAGCTTAATTTAGCTTTATGATAGCTTATTTCATCATTCTCAGTTCATAAATTAGAATCAAAGTTCATTTTGGTCAAACTGTCACTCATGTGTTCAAAGTCAAAAGTGGAAAAGCCAGTTTTTGCAAAACTTTATAGATGTTTCATAGCTTCATCTCTGGTTCAATTCAAGTGATATTTTGGGTTTAACAACCTCAGCTGGTCAAGTATTTAAGACTGATTTTTGAGAAATTTTTCAAAAGCTCCTTAAGCTTCAAATGGGCTTGTCAATACAGCTTCTGAGCCCTGTGACAGAGCACAGTCACCAAAATGGTTTTCTCAGCCTATTGCATAAGCTCTAGAGAGCTTATCACAGCTTCTCTAAGGCCCAAGTTTGGTTTATAAACTGTCTGGTTGGTGTTCTTAAGGTTCACAATTTAATTTTCCCCAAAAGCTCATTTGATAAGCTTGTAGCTTAGTTCTTGCAACATAGTAGGGTAGGTACATTTGGCATAAACCAATTTGGAGATTGAGTCATAAGTTTAGCACTTTTAGCTTGTTAGTATTAGCTTAATTAAGTTGGAATTAGCTTATTTCAGTAGAATTTAGCTTCAGTAACAGTTTGGTAGCTTATTGTGCTTATTAGCTTAATTTAAGTGCTTATTCTCAAACAGTTTGCACTCTGACTTCATATTTTCTCACATAAGCTCTAGCTTTTATATTTTTCATAGATTTAGAATATTATTTTAGACTTTTCTGAATTTTTCATAATTGTTCGATCTTGCTTGCTTTTTTTCCTTATTTAAAATTAGTTTTAGGACTTTTAATTAGCCTTTATTGCAATTAAATCGAAAAGCTTCAAAAATAAGTTTTCAATTTTCATAGATTAAGATAAATATAAAAAGCAAAAATTAATTTTTCCAGATTTTTCTTAGTTAAATTTGTAATTTTAGCCATTTAATTAGTTTTAAATAGTTTTTAATTCATAGAAAATAGAAAATAATCGAAAAATACAAAATTAGTTTTGAAAATTCTCTTTAGTTATTTTAGATTTTGAAAAATAGTTTCACAATTTTCCTCTTTATTTTCATAATTTTTAGTATTTTAATTTAGATTTAAAGTTAAAATTAGTTTTGAATTTAAATTTATAAAAGAAAAATCAAGAAAATCAAATTTTAAAAATAGTGATAGCGTTTATTTAATATAATTTAGCTTTTTAATTTTCTTTCATTTTTCCTTTGTCATCTAGTATCAATCACAAACCTTTTCCCGCTCAATATCACCCGATCACTATACGCTTGGTTATTCATCGCACGACCGTTGGGACTTAACGACTGGGAAACACTAAACTCTCCGGACTTAATTGCATTGCGTTCTCAAGTCGCCCGGCTTTTATTACGGTTGACCATTCACAAGTGGTTGACTTGTGTAATAAACCGACCGCTTGGGAGCCAATCGATGTCTTATGAATGGATTTCCACAAATATCACAAAGATTTGTTCATGAGACAATCATCGGGATGATGATCATTAAAGCCACAATGTGGGCAAGGAGGAAAAGGTTTTGCTCTAAACTTTTGAGCGGACTTGGAGGATGAAGCATACCGATGACCAACTTTGGTATAGTTTGCTTCTTCGAGTGAACTTACATATTGTAAGTGATCGAAGTTCGTGATCATCCTTTTGCGGATCATACAAAAAGGATTCTATAACATTGTCGATAGTATGACCGGTATAGTGGCATAGATCACACTTCTTGGTTTTGGTGGAGGCTTTTGACTTTGAGGAACTAGAGGAAGTCGACTTTGTCTCCTTGATTGATTTAGGAACTTTTCGATGGATTCCATTTTTTCGATTAGCTTCCTCACAAGTTCGGTCACCGAATTTGGTCAGTTCGATGGGGACAAAGATGTGGAAGTCTCGATGGGGTAGATTCTTGTTGAATTGGTTTTGTTGGTCTTTTCGTGATAGTTCTACCAAGCCCATACCTTTCTTTTGGTGAGTGTGGATTGTATTGTAAAGGAGTAAGCTCAGAGTGGGAGCAAGACCGAAGAGGTTCCGTGGGTGGAAGTCGTGCTTGAGATTCACTGCACTCAGAGATGTGTTCGATCATCGGGCACATCGTGAGTCCAAGCATGCTCTTTAGAGCTTGACTTTCGTGCTCTAGAATTCTTCCAAAATCAAAGTTTGGAAGCTTACTCTCGGGATTAACCCGCTCAATCCAATCACCGGGCTTGGGACTAGTCAACATACCGGTAATCATGCCACCAGACACAAATGGCTTAGGACCGTGGTCTTTGAGAGAGTCGAAAGATGATCTTCACCTAAGACTCGTTCTTGCTACTCTGGGGCACCCACAACATCAAAGACCACGGGATTCTTAGCATTCCAACTATTAAGGATATCTTGAACCTTTTGAGTTCGCCTTGAAGAGCCCGATTTCTTTTAACTAGTTCGGTGTTTTGAATTTGCAAAGTGACAGCCTCAAGCTTAGCTTGTTTTAAAAGAATCAGCTCATCCCTACACTTGTTCAATTCAAAACTTAGCTTGTTGTATTTTGAAAAAAGATTCGTCTTTGCTCTTCTACGAACTTAAGGTCAACATTAAGATAATTCATATAAGATCGCCAATCGAGTCATCATCCATAGAAAGTAAAATATTTACCTTCTTCATTGTGATATTGACCCATTCTCCATTCCCGGCATGATTCTTTCCAACAAAGAAGCTTGTCCTCTTCTCGAGAGGGCCATCGATTACTGTCGACATGCACCATTTCATCATCGATGACACCGGCTCTTCATCCCATCGAAGGTTTCAAAGAACAAGGCCTTTGTTTTACCCCGCACGCTTGAACACTTTTGTTGTTTTTGAGGACTGGCCTCAAGCAATGCAAGCTTAGCTTTGACTTTCCTATACTTAGCTTCAAAATCAGCAGTTTTGTTTTGATCAGTTGTTTTGAAAGTTTTGATGAGACCGATAGATTTTGGTTGAAATTTGCTAAAGCCCGAGGACCGATTTGACCACGATGGTTTATAAGAGGTTCAGAATTATTTTTGAAAAACAGTCTTTGCAAATGACCTCTTTTGTGACACTTAAAGCATTCAATGTCCTCATTTGCTTTAGCATTTGAAAACCTTTGTTTCTTTTATAAACCTTCGAGAGTTAGCAAGGAGTGCCCTTTCCTAAATTCAACGTTCGGGTCATTTAGGTACTCCTCACTTGATCTCTCGGGCTCATCATCTGAATTTTCTTGGAAAACTTGAACCACATTGATAGAAAGAAAGGTTGATATAGGTGTTGAAGTGGTGGTCGGGACTTCTTGACTTCCCGAGACTTCTTTAAGTCGGTATCGTCTGTTAATGAGGTTTTCCTCATAGACAAATTTCCCATAAATTTCGAGAAAGTTCAAGATTTTGGATATGATTAGCATTCCTAAGTCCCCGAGAGAAATTCAACCACTTCTCGTGGATACTATTGAAAAACCAAGATTGATTTCATGTTTGGACAACTTAACACCATCATTAGACAGTTCATTTAAAGAGTTTTTACCGGGTGTAAGTTTGAGACATAGTTTCGAGTCCTTAGCCTCAAGGTGTTATACTCAAGTTTCGGTCCATTATCCTGCTTTCGTTGGTATCGGATGGGCCTTCATGGCTATGAACTAGGTCATCCCAAGTTTGTTTAGTTGTACTACGACTTATAATCGACTCCATAATATCATCGGAAGACATGATATGATGATACTTTTGAGTCTTTGGTCCCGTTGACCACTCTTCTTTCATCCTCGAGTCCATCGAGCTTGTGTTTAGGCAAACCTTCAAGAGTCTTTGGGATAAATGGACCTTCATTTATACACTTGATATAATAAGGTTCCATCCCAATCAAATAACAAAGCATACGCTTTTTCCATTTGTTGAATTTACCAACTTCAAGTCTAGGGCAACATCTAAATAAGCTCCACCTTTTATCGATTAGTTGGGGTACATCAATTTCAGCCATAAGGATCCCGATTTAAAACGTTTTAGAGCTTAAAAAAATTATAAAGGTTTTATAATCGACCTTGCTCGATACCACTTGTTGTTCCCTATTCACTATTGTTTAAAAACACTTAAGTACTTAAAACAAATTAATAGTGAACAATGACCTAAATTATCATAAGTAAAACACATCGAGTAATTTTCAACATCATATTCTTTATTATAAGTCAATCAAAAGAATCGTTACCCAAGTACTTATGAACAAGACTTGGGATTGAAATGACAAAGTTTGGTGACTCCTCCTCAAGCTCGAGCTAAGTCCGAGCACAACTACAAGTACCCACCGAGCTATCTCGTGATTAAGTTGTACTTGGAGGAGTGAAAGATGGCTCATGTGTGTGTGTTTTACAATTCACAAGCTTGATCTATCACTCCATCTCTTATGCTATTTATACATGTATGAGTTTTAACTCTTTCCTAAGTGACAAGCCGACAACTTACGAAAGACAAAATATCGATGTATTTTGTTTCGCTACAAAGACTATTTTAGGTAAAGAGACAAGACGCTTTCCAAAGGTCGTTGATGACACCGAGCACGATCTTTGCCATTCGGGAAAGTTGACTTTGGTTGATAAGGACTTCGCCTTATCTCGATTCAAACTTATCCCGCCTTGTCTCGCTTCATTCTTCGATCTTCACATCCTTCGCCTTCTACTTGATTTGTCTTGATGTAAGTAGTTGGAGAGAGTCTTAGGATTCAATGAGTTATTGTCATCACACCGAATCCACCATCTTCTTCTTGACTCGCCTTCACCCTTTAAGTTCCGCCTTGTCGAGTGGAGAGACTTCCTTGTTGCCTCGCATGAGTATCTCGAAGATGGCTCACCGAGAGACTATGCGCAAAGGACTGTTGTTGTTTAAAAGGTCTAAACACTTGGGATATTTTCTATTCAAATCCTAGATTAAGGGGTTTGGGTATTTACTGAACCCAACATTTGTCCCTTATGTAACGAGGCAGTGGAATCTGCATCCTAAATCTTCTTCTCTTGCTCCCTAGCTCGGCAAGTTATGTGTAAAGTTTTGCGTTAGTGGGAGCTCGAATACTTCTCTTTTAATTGTTATGATGAGTTCGTCGGCTTACCAATACTCATTTATCTAAGCGTCTAAAGGAGATCCTTGAAGGCACTTGCTATGTGATGTGGTGGCTTATTTCGCGGTTCAGAAATCAATGCTTATTTGGCTCTCGTCAGCCTAGAGGGAGCTTATCTTTGATGACATTGTTCAAATTTTATTTTATTTATTTATTTATTTTTTGGATTTTTAGTCGTTGTAAATCTAAGCTCAATTAGGCTACTTGGATGCAAAATCCTAAAATCTTAAACTTGTAATCTTTTTTAGTTCCTTGTTAGTTTCTTAATAAAATCGCCGTTCAAAAATAATAATAATAATAATAAAATGGGTAGCTAAGTTTCTCCTCGCAATTTGTTTAATCTTTATTTTGCAACTCTGAAAATGGAGAAACAAAATCTTTCCTGCAGCATCTGATTATGAGACGTCCTTGGCTGTTCATGAAGATATTTTTTCGGCGTCTCTCCCTTGAATCTCTAATGGAGCCTCACAAAATAAGTTTTAGTTGAAAATTTTCATAACCCTCAAAATGTAGATATTTTTAGTTTTGTGTTTTTTTTCCTTTGCGGCTTTTATACAATTTTTGCCTTTACGAAAAAATAAAATAAAAACATCATGCATACTTCATTTTAAGCTTGAACAAAAATAGAATTTATTAAACAATATTTGGTAGGTCAACATCACATGTATGTATACACATGATGCATAGTTGCATACATATCCAGATATCCTTATGTATAATTTGATGACAAAAAATGAGATCCCATCCAACCAAAGAGATTTGAATGTGCTGGCCATCACGTTCTTGATACAGTATTAACATGTCAAATGTCATCATATTGGCTGGCTTACTTATAATACTCCATAATCCCGTCTCATGATACAAGATAAATCCTACTTCATTTTTTACCACATCGTATATAATATAGAGTATTGATTGATATGCCTAACAATATGTCTAACAATGTATCAGCATATTATTGATAAACAGCAGGAGACCCACTTCTTCACAAACTAATAACAATTGACATTTATTTAGTCACATAATTAGTTACATTTTTAGGTTTCTATTATTTCCTATAATATATACATCTTTCTTGATAGCAAGAGTTTTCTTTTTAGATGTTATATGAGGTGTTAAATCAATGTTTTTTTCTTAAGAGTTTTTACTCCAAATTTTTATTGTTTTGGATATGAATGTATTTTCAACCAAAACAAGATGACTACTTTGTTTCGGTTACATGTTCGCATTTTCACTTTATTCCTTACGTTAATTGTACAATATAAGGTTTAATATGAAAATAAACCGTATTGTTTTTGTTGAAAGTTTTCAAAAACATAAATATGTTACCCTATAATACAAAGTGCAAGTGTATGAGTTGTTTAGTATTTGCATAAAATATCTACGATTAACAGTAGTTTAAAAGGGTCACGTGGATGCATATTTTAATCTAAACTTGATATTATTGAAGTCTTGTGATCTAATCTAATGTTTTTTTAAGATGAATTGCATGTCTTGATATATATTATATGGTTTTAGCTCACCATTTTTGATTCCCAACATCCTAATAGATGTAACCATTAAACCATATGTTTTTCTAAAAAAAAAAAAATCCCGTTACTGTAGTAACTATATGATTAAAAGTTATATATAGGTATAAAAAATAAAGAACATATAGAATGATTGATTCAAGTTCTGTGTTAACATGATACAATCAAATATGATTGTAATTCATGTCCAATAAATCTAGAAAAGTTGCACTCGAGTAGCATATTCCATTATTCAGATGACCCACGACTACAGAGTGCCCATCACGTAGATGTTTCTTTTCTCAAATCCAATGCTTAAATAATATGTTGTAATAAAACATATAAAAAGAACAAATCTTGAAAGCAAGATGTGCATTATTAATTTTGTCACAATAAAAGATATTGTAAAAAGACCAAAGTTTTGCTAACATCAATACTTAGGTTAGGTTGATATGGACAACTAACATCCCGTTTTATTTATTTATTTATTTTTATTTTTTTTAATTTTTACTATGTACATTGTCCAAACAAGACAAAAACCTAGAATTACTTAAACATAAATACAATTCGATATCTACACCGATCCTTTCAGCGAAAACTGTGAAACAATTTAATATGTACATCTTGATAGTTGTTAACAATAACGTTGTTGTTAGCATTTCTCACAAGATTAAACTTCACCACAGATATTGTTTCTTTTTGTTTTTCACATTAATGATTTAAAATTTAAATTTTCAAAAAACATAGAAGACGAAAATTTGCCAGAAGGGTGGCAAATGGTGATCGAAGGGATGCGACAAGATTGGAGTTTGGTCCATTGGAGTTGGCATTTGTCTGCTTTTGATATTTAATAATTTCAATGTATGCACAATAAATAAGTTGAATAATATGCTACTGGCTATTGACGCCTGCCACCCATCTTGGTCCACTTATCCCGCTACAAAATTGAAAATAACTTCACAAGTTATAGAAATCAAGACTACTACTAGAGTATACTTGATTAAATTGGCTAGAGTTGTAACTTTTTTTGAACAGAGATAATATTTTGCTCCTCACAAATGGAGGTAATTTGAACACAACAAGTTACATCGAACATAATGGGTAAAATCGAAACCGACTTGCCAAACAAAATACACATGAATATGTTAAGCCAAAACAAGACATACATCATAATAGTGTGACAGACTACAACAACACCATACAAGAATGGAATCACCAATATGAGCTTTTGGTACACAACCATATGAAGATGAATGACAAAAATTACAAAAGTACATAAAACATAGATAAGATAAACCGAAGATCCTTAAAGGAGCCAGGCCTAAACCAAACAGATCTAAAGTCGAAACCCAAGAATGAAAGCCATCGATGACGGACCATAACAAATCAAGAAGAGACCGGATGGTAACGGATCCGAGAAGAAGACAAATGGCGGCGGCGACTACATGTGGCGAAGATAGGAGATAGAGATCTGATGATCATAAGAAGCGGCGGCAATAGCTAATACAAATGAATGCTAGAGTTGTAACTTGTAAGTGTTAATTAGAGTTTGAACTTTAGTTATCAATTGTGAACATCTGAAATATAAATTTGTAGCCGTCCTATCGAGTAACCTAAACAGAAAAATCACTTCCATATATAAATAAAAGAGATTATGTATTAAGAGGCCACTCAAGTATTAAACTTTTTACTTTTAGGTCATTCATTTATCAAAACTAACTTATAGGCCACTCATTTATGGTTTGCTTATGTTTATACCAATTTCAAATAATTTTATCTCGAAAATCTTTAAAACAACGAGAATAAAGATAAATATAACATATTAAAACAATAGAAACGACTATTGAAAGGAAAAATACCAGTTTTAAATATTATTTAAATGCAACTTTTGTTAGTTGAAAGTGAATTAAGATAATTTAACTTATGTTTTACGTTTGAATGATAAATTTATTGTGAACAAACACACAATTGGGTGGCCCATAAATTAGTTTTAGAAAATGGACGGCTTAAAAGTAAAATACTTAATAGTTGGCGGCTATATAATACCTAAATAAAAAAGGACCCAAATAAAATAAATGTAATGCAATAACATTTGATAATGTACAACCCGTAAAATACAAGTAATTTAAGTTTCTGTTCAACTAATCATCTGCGACAATAGAAATAGACATATTGTAATACAAATATTAAAGCAAATTGTACAAAAAAACACAACTCTTTGTTAATTAACACAGTTCAATTTGTAAATAAAGAGGAGAGTTATTTTACATATTAAACTTTTCTCACACATACCAAAGAAACTCATCTCTACCATCCATTTAAAATAAAGTCAATGGATGAGATTAAAAGCATTTTATTATTTCACCCATTTTTTATAATTTAAATATCTCTTGAACTGCTTATCATTAATCAAAATATTTACACCGTCGCGACGAAGATTTAATTATCTTTCATAGATGGGACTTTGATATACTTTCGAAAAAATAAAAAAATTATTTTTTTCACGTTTTTTGTCTTTTTGGGTTATTTTACGCTACTAAAATTTGCGTGGAAAAAAATCATATATGATAAAACACTAAATTGAATATCACACGCGATATTAGTGTTAAATCATATATGATATATTATATCACATGTGATATCATACGTGATTTAACACTAATATCACATGTAATATCATACGTGATTTTACACTAATATCAAATTAGTGTTTTATCATATATGATTTTTAAGCAAATTTCAAGAACGTAAAAAAAAACGAAAAAACTTGAAAAAAGCGTGAAAATACAAAAAAAATTTGTCGAAAGATATCAAAGTCACTTATCTATAAAAGATAATTAAATATTCGTCATGAATGTTATATTTTTTTCCATTTCAACGATTAACGGTTTGAAAGATATTAATACTGAAAAAAAGGATGAAAGTTGGTTTTTTAAATTGTTGGGATTAATTTTATCTATTAGATCAAATAAAAATGGAGAGTGGAGATTGATCCTTGGTATGTAAATAATCTTTTGTCTTATATCGTAAATAAATACTTAGTAGCAGTTTAGGAACATATGCTTATCTTCTTTTGTATTTTCTCGCCATACTAAATTAGCCGTCAAGGACATTGAGAAAATTGTGATAAACACGGGAGTCATTTCTCTTATTTGGCTATTTGCAGTTTACATGTTAGTCTAAACCTTTTCTGCAATTACACCAAAAATAAATAAATAAATAATGTAGGGCACAAGTTCTTCTGTACATCACTAATGGCCAAAACCAAAATGGATTTAGAATATCAAAATATTACTGATGGCCAAAGCACGGATACCTTTAAAGAGTATCACAAGATTCAACTTTTCTTGTTTATGTTAGATATGATGATTAGTGACTACATAGGAGAAAAACTTTGGTAAAAAGTAGTAATAAAATACTGAATAATTATCTTCAATGCGGGTCTAGTAAATTTGACATTGGCAGCAACAAACATCAAGTATTGGGTTGTTAATGAGCTTAAGCAAAAGTAAGAAACGAGCAAGTTTATGAACAATGATGCACAAGTTTTACAAACAGAAGTCTTTTTGCACTAAAGGTTTGAATTTGTATTGCAAAAGTGTTGACTATCATGGTCACTATATTCTTGACAGTGAGACCTATGAAACTTACCCTTGATAGCTGGCAACGATGACCAGCCCACACACCCCGGTCAAGGAGAATATGTGATGAACAATGTTCAAGCTTACGCAGTGAGTGTGAGACCAATGAAACACAATCTTATTTCAGACTAGTATTTATATTTTAGTTACCAAATACATATAAAAAAGAACCTTGACAGTTAAGAAAGAGTCAAAGACCTTAATGAAACTTAACTGCCAACTACAAGTCATTTATAAAACTGTGCTTTCTTTGTTTGAGAAAACAGGAGGATCCTGATTGGATGATATACAAGGTGCCCAGATTTTAGCTTAGTGTGAATCCATAATGATGACAGCTTTTAGTTAGACACTTTAATATGACTAATAAAAATTAAAAAATTAAAATACCATTAACAAGTTACTAATTTAGATAGACTGGCGGAGGGTTCAGACCCTGTGGATTCGTCGGAAACCATGGTTACAAGAAAAAAGAAAAGAAGAGCATATTGACTAATGAGAACAAAATCATAGAAGTAAGTAGTTTCCATAGTTATAAATATACGGAAAGATAGTAAACAACTAGTTTAGCTAGACCAAAAGTGACATCTTGATTGATAATCGTGTACTAAATTTAAACAACAGTCCATCCGATTAACTTAGTTTAACCCTAGACAAAAATAACCAGGTTTGGGTTCAGATCAGAGTTGCCAGTCAATAGGAGCGGTGTCTGCTTTCTCCAAGATTTGGTTGGTACTAGAAAAATGCCTGCACATAAAAAATTTGACTGTTCAATGCCAGTTGTTATCAGCTAATAACAGCACAGGTTGCAACATGGGCGGGTTGGACATGTTGGGTCATGGGACATTTTGGTAATGATTGGATTGAGTCGCCCAGAAACACTTCTTGTAGAATCTTTTTATGTAACTGTTTGACCCATTAAAGATAAACATAACCAGACCACCAGAGTCGACCCATTGTGAGTAAATGGGTCGAAATTGCCAACTCTAAAAATTGATCACTTTCAATATGTCCTTTCATGAAGAAAACGATGTTCAAAATGCTAACCTGCACCCAAAGAATCCTCTATGTGCAGATAGACCAGAAGGATGTGCCGCCTTGAGAATATGGTGCTTGCTTTCATCAATTAGCCTGTACAAGGTTTCCGCAATATACATTCATTAAATTTGTTCGAGATTTGTATCTATCTATTTAATATGATTGTAGACAATACACACTCCAACAAGTACGCTGTTGCATAATAGATGTCCAGTTTAGTGTCGGTAATAAAAATATTAGATTTTCTCCGTGATATTGATATTAAATCTTAGTGCTACTGAAAAAATGATAGCACTACCTCAACAACAAATACTGTACATAGAAATAGGTCCCATATTTGAACATCCAAGTCACAAGGTAGGTTTGACCTCAAAATCCAAGGCCAGTTTAATGTGAAACAGGTAGCTGTACCAGATTATATTATATGGTATTTCAGATTTCTGCCCATTTCTGTGAAAACAGATTGATTTGCGCTTTATTTTAATGCTGACCGGTCATACTGGAAACTTTTAAAAATTACCTAAAAATAGAAAGTGTTTGTCACTTTCCAAATGTTTTTTTTAAGAAATGTTAATCATTATTGGTTTTAATAATTGCGTAGTTAGCATATTTAATTGATTTTTTGTATTTTATGTGACATCTATGTGTCCACCTTTTTTGTGGATCATGTGTCTTATGGTGTCACTTTAATTGCTTAACTTGTGCTGTAGAGCACAAGTATCGCAATGAAATAACACGTTATTATATGGTATTTCATATTTCTAACACATTTAACTAAAAACTCCTGAAAACAGATTGATCACCGTGCGTCCCACAAAATTACCAAATGCTACCACCACTCACATACAACTAAAAAAGACATAAAGATGCTTTTAAAATGCAATGGCTCAAAACACAAAATGGTACTTTGGCTCATGAATGGCACAAGTGATGGTATGCATTATGCCATTGATATTTTTTCTTTGGCATGTTAACAAGCTTCCATACCGTGAGCTCTTAGGGCACATGTTAGACAAACCATATTTAATTAGTTAAACTATTTATTGGATTCAAGAAAAAAAGGAAATAATGTTGTTGGGTCAGCCCGATCCAACCCATATGAAACCATCATAAACATTTACCCATTATGGCCAGTTACCAAACCCACCCCTATTGCCACCTGTACGTAAAATTTATTAGGATTCTGTTTAAATAGAAAATTGTAGGTACCGGGATTTTGCTTGTGCATAGTTTCCCCAAAGAAGAAAAACAATCCCTGTTTTCTTCTTAGATATTGTCTCGATCACAGAATCAGTGAATTGTTCCCACCCTTTCTTTGCATGAGAATTTGCCTGATGCTGCCTAACTGAAACAATTATTAGAATAGAAAAATAAAAATTATTAGCATGCAATTACAAAACATGAATTAAGTGTCTAACCGGTAAAAGTGACAGTTTCATCCCATTTATATGAAACTGCACAATCCGGGTTTCATTTTATTGATCTCATAACTAAAGTGTCATACACTCATACCAGTAAGAACAGCATTGAGCAACAAAACACCCTGCATGAAACAATGTTGTTATCAGTGCCTTGTTTTTGTCGGAAATAATCGACACCCCATAAATAAAATTAATGCAAGTTTCACCTGTACAGCCCATCGTTCCAAATTCCCATGTGATGGTATCGAACACCCTAAATCTTGCTGAAGTTCCTTGTACATGTTCATCAAACTTGAAGGTACTTTTATTCCTTCTGGAACAGAGAAAGAAAGACCCATAGCTTGACCTGGTCCATGATACGGGTCCTAATACAACAAATCCAAAGTGTAAATATATTTCATAACTGAGGTGTATAGAATAAAATGATGCTATCTGCACTTCAAATGATTGATCTTGCATTTAGGGGGTGTTTGACATTACGTCTTAAAAGTGATTATCTGATTATTGTGTTTTCAAGTCGCAAATAATCAGTTTCTAGTGTTTGGGTGTAAGGACACTGATTCTGGTCATAAAATTATTTAGGTGTCATCTTGCATATAAATCCTTACACAAACAAAATTGTAAGATTAATCATTTTGAAGGCCTAATCAGCTTCTTATGAGTTATCAAAGAGGTTAAGATTCAAGTAAACACCTGACCAATGATGACAGCTTTGACCTTGTCAAAGGGGGTAGAATTCAAAGCATTAAAGATCAAATGTTGTGGAGGGTAAATCGGTGTGGGACCTCGTATTTCACCTTCCACAAATTCACTCAATTTCTTGGTATACGGTTTCTCAAACTCCCCAGGAAGAGCTTCCAACCATGTTTCTTCCACCAACAGTTCTCCTAGTTTCAGTAATCCAGACCCCTCACCTGAACATATAAGATATCATTAGTATCATAAGTCATAACTATCAAGATGTATGTAAAATAAGGTTACCATATCACTAACGAATAGGTTATTTTGCATTGCATTTTGAAAGCGATAACGTAATTCGTGCCTGTTTAAGCCGCATAAAAATAATTTCTCGTGTTTGGGTACATGGATACTCATTCTAAGTTTAAGGGTGTGACTGGGATCGCTTATTGAAACTATGTATATGCTATTTGTGTTTTAATAAAACTATGATGACCATTTTCGAGTGTTTTAGATCGTGAACCTTTTTCTAACCAAAATTGCTAAACGCTGAAACACCTGCTTATCTGATTATTATGTTTTGTAACAACACAAGGGGATCCAAACGCTATCTCCAGCATTGAATTTCATAAGCATCTGCAATACGCAATCCCAAACATCCTCTAACTAGACTTGACTTTACAGGTCATTAATCTAATCTTAAAGGGTATTTGGGATTTGCTTATTTGTAACTACTTAAAAACATGCTTATGTTTATGGACTGGTTAACTCTACACTCAGTAACTAAATCCAAACACGCAACTTATGTGCTTCACAAAATTAGCAGATAAACACTCAAAGAGGAAAAATCCCAAAGGGTTTAGGCCATAAACAGCAACGAACTTATTACAAAGTCCCGTTCTGGTACGGGAACTACAAATTGTCCTATTAAATGTACAAACTTTCAAAAGTGTTCCAAGTATCATACCACAAAATCTGACACGTGTCACTATTTCTTACTTAACATCTCACCTGTGCATAATGGAACACTTTGTGAAAGTTTGTAATTTCGTAGTTGACGTGCTAAAATGGGACTTTGTAATAAGATGGTTGCTAGTTTATAGCCTAAACCCAAAATCCCAAACACCCTCTAAACCCATTATTTCACATCACCTAATCACTCTCAAAGCCCAAATATACAAATTTCGGGGGCGTTTGTTTGGGCTTATCTAGCCGGCTTATGGTTTGTTTTTGTGGCTTATTTTGAAACTTTTCGAAGTATTAAGTTTATTATGATGTCATAGTAAAACATATATAAGACGAAAAGTTTCAAAATAAGCATCAAAAAGTGAGCTTATGAAATATAAGCCCAAACAAACACCCCCTTCATAGTAAGAAGTAGAAATTAAGCAAAACCCATGATATAAAATAAAAATCTCACATTTCATCAGTCTTTCTTTACAAACCCTTAAATTGAATTTAGCTTTAGCCAATGACTTATTAAACTCAGCTCTAACTTTCTGCTTCTCACTTAAACCAGAACCCACATCTTCTTCTTCTTTCTTCTTAATGAGTGTGGGCCCATCACCTGAAGTACACGCGCCAATGGTGGTTGTCTTTTTGGCTCGTTTTGATGGTGGGAAGAAATCGGTTATGGGTTTTGAAGATGAAGATGACGTCATTATTTTGTCAAGTGGGTAATTTGATCTGGAGAACAAGGGGGTTTTGTTAATAAGTGTGTTATGGCGGGAAATTTTAGGGCTACTGATTTCATTTTGTCCAAAGATTGAGCTTAAATAAGTGATAACAAGACTACTCGTGCATATAATTTTCGTGTGGGATTTTAAGTAATTTAATTGATTGCTTAAATGTAAAGGTGCGTGTTCGGGTTATCAGGTTCGCGTTGACGTTAACGGGTTGCGAGTTCAAATATCTCAATTCAAACTTCTATCTGTTTAATTAATTGTGTCGACAAGTTCTAACTTAACTTAAACATGTTTATTAATAGGTTAGCAATATCGACCGTATATAATTTGCATATGAATTAATGAAACATAGTAAGGGCCCGTTTGGTTTTATTGAATCATGTTTTTATTTTATTATGTCTTTTTGATGATAAATTTACGGATATTAAGAAGAAAATTACAAAGTGACTTTTTTGAGCGTGGTCTGTTTTAAGACTTTTTCACACCTCTTTTCCAAAAAAATGTATTTCATTCTTTCAACTCCATTACTTTTTTGATACGCTATGAGGTTAAGTGGCCATTTTACTCTCAAAGACATATATAAAAGACACACATATTTATTTTTTCTAATTATTTTTCTCTCTCTCTAACACACCAAGATCCGGCCAAGATTCAACCACCAAGATCCGGCCAACCTGCTACCACCAAGATCCGGTCAACCTGTCACCATCACCATCGTCAAAGATCCGGCCAGATCCGGCCAACACCCATCGTCAAGATCCGGTGTCAAGATCCAGATCCGGCCTTCGAGATCTCCAGATCCGGCCAAGATTCAGATGCGGAGACTGCTGGGATCGTACTTGTGCTATACTTGTGCTATTGCACGAATAGTATTTAGATGAATATGATGTTAAAATGTAGATATTGTTTCTGTGCGTTATTCAATTTCCTTGCCCATCATGGGCTGTTTCATTTACATTAAAACTATGTAAATATTATAAGAAATCGTTGGATGATGCAATCAAGTACCCTGTTGATTCATGTTTTAGCTTTTGTTCACGTTGATTTTTTTGGATGGACTAGTAATTGAAAAAATCATAATTACAGAGTTTGAAAAAATCATTTTTTTGGATGGACTAGCTTTTGTTCACGTTGAATTTTTCAAGGTAATTGAAAATGGATTTATGCATTATTGTAAATGGATTTATGCTTTTGTTCAGGTTGATTTTTTTTTGTGATTGAAAATGGATTTATACAAAAAAAAAATCACAGAAAAAATTCATTTCTAAACGAGTGAACTGATCCGAGCAGTTGAGCGGTGTTAGTCGAAAGTTGAAATGGTGGTAGTCGAGCAGTTGAAAGCGGTGGTGGTGGTTATGGAATAGTAATTTTTGTGGTTGAAAGATGGTGGTCGAAAGTTGGCGGTGGTGGTCGGCGGTTGAAATGGTGGTGGTGGCGGCGGCGGTGGTGGTGGATGGAGTTAGGTAAGGTAGGTAGGATAATTAATTAAAAATATAATAAAGGTAAAATTGTCACTTAACTTTAAAGTAAAAGTATCTCACCTAACACTTGTATACGTATCGAAAAAGAATGGAGTTGAAGCGGTTGAATAGCCATTTTGGGAAAGAGGTGTGAAAAAGTCTTAAAACGGATCGTCTTGAAAAGTCCCTTTAATTTTTCTATTAAAATTTTGTTTGGCCACTGCTTAGGTTCGTCTTGCTCATTATGGTGGATTACGGTGTTATGAGAAAAAGTCTTTGACGGCACCATTTTTCCCACGACACCAACGGGAAAACGCCATGACGAACCTGGCTACAGGTCAAGCAGACTCGAGCGACAATTAGCGCTAAACAAAATTCTTGATATCCGTAAATATATTGTCAAAAAGAACACAATAAAATAAAGAATGACAAAATGATCGACTTGACACTTTATGTGATTGTGTGTAACTATTATTTTTTATCAGTATGTCTTAAACTTTCAATTCGATCGTTATGTGTATTTTGTGACTATTCGCCATGTAAATGACTATTTTACCCTTGAAATTTGAAAAATTAAGGGTAAAATGGTCACAAATACACACAATAATCGAATTTTGAAAGTTCAAGACACACAATAAAAAAAATAGTTGGCTACACACAATCACATAAAGTGTCAAGTTCGATCGTTTTTCGACATTCCTCTAAAATAAAAGCATGATTCAACAAAAAAAATTATTTCAGAGTCACATCGCATGCACCTCATTTCCTCTCTAGTATCAATAATATAACTAAAAATAAAATACACCTAATCTACCTCTCAAAATTACGCCCCTCCCATTTACTTTATCGGTTTCTTTTGGTCTCCTTGCTTTCCTGGAAAACATAATTCACGCCTCTCTCCTTTTACTTTCACGTTCTTGTCTCCTTCCTCTTTTGGAAACAAAACACACGCTCAAAACTCCCAACCCCCCCCCCCCCCCCATTTTGTGATAAATCTCTTGCACCCATACTCGGTCAAACAAGAAAAGTAGATGATAGATTGATTTGTCACTTTTATCTAGAGGTCATAGGTCTATGTTGAAGGAGGAGTTGATAGCAACCTCACCTCAAAGAAGATGGCACCATGGTCGACCCAACAAAGAGAGTCAAAACTTTCCCTTCCCGTGCCCCATTTAATTCGATCAGTGTCTAGCAAATCCTCACAAGTTTTCTATCATATCTCACCAAAGTATTGACAAGGTCTTCAATTTATTTTGGTTATTTTATCTTTCAGTTGGGATCGGATTGGAATAAGATTTGGGGCGGAATTGAAGTCGAAATACTTTTGTTTTCTTCTTGTGCAAATCGACAGCAAGTGTAACTAAGGTCCCATTTGATTATTTTTTCCTTCTTGTTATTATTGTTAAGAATTGTTGTTATAATGTTGAACCAGTAACAAATTAATTACCGATCGATAAGATCTTCCTTTGTAATTTTGTCGAGTTTAATCTTAAGTGGAATAAGTGAATGAAAAATGGGCAAACTTATAATCTAAAAATTTGTTATTGGCTTGTTGGCTATTGGCTTATTACTTGTACTTCTTTGAATGTCTCGACTGAAAAAGAAACCCACGACAGGGTGTTGTTTTGTAAGTCTGAATTTTTGGGCTTTAGCGACTTGTACATCATGCTTAACCACTTTGAAGTCTGAAAAGTCTGAATATTTATTAAGAGAGAGAGTTATTCACTCTTTATAAGTAGTAGTGATAGTAAATATATGGGTGTTATCATTTTTTTATTTGATAAATGCATCATCATGTACAAGTTATATAACATAGTAACATACTGTACAACATTATAATGCACAAAATATGACGTGTGCATAAAAAAGAGTGGTGTATATAACAACTCTTAAATATAACTAGCAGGATACCCGCGCGTTGCAGCGTCGGGTATCCTGAAATAAAATTTTTCGATGAATAATGCATTTTAGTTTATTATGTTCTTTTTAACAATAAATTTACGGATATCAAAATTTCAGATAATAGGTGCCCATTCGGCTCGAACCCGTTGGCCGTGTCTGCTCGGGCTCGAGCCCGTTGGTCCGTGCATGTTCGGGCTCAAGCCCATTTGACCCGTCTGCTGATTCGAGCTTGAATATTTGTATAATGTCTTTATTATTTGTAGTATTGAAATTTAATGCAGAAATTGTGTTTAATTTGGTTGTACAATATGTTTGGTATTTGTATTTCTTATGTAAGGGTGTTTAATAAGCAGATTAATTATATTTATTGACGAGTTAACTAATTGACTACATTAAATAAGATTAACGTGGTGTTTTGTTATACTGTTATCTTTTTTGTCTTATAAGTCGAAAATTATGTGCATTAAAGTGTTGTACATTATGTTTCTTTTCTTGTAAGTAGTAGTTATTATATTCATTAATAACATTGATCACTTTAATAACATTAATGTTGTAAGTCGAAAATTACAAAATTACATCATGCTTATTTTGTTGTACACTATGCTTATTTTGTTTGTAATCGAAAATTGGTTGCATTTATTGTACATTGTCTTAAATGGTTGTAATTTTTGATGAAGGGTGTTTTTAATAAGCATTAATGTTGTTTGATAGAATTTTGTCTTAAAATGACACAACGCTTTATTTTGTTGTACAATATGCTTACTTTGTTGTAATTCTGAAAATTGGGTGCATTAAAGTGTTGTAAACCATGCTTGAAACCTTTAAACAACATGATATATTTCAAAAATCGAAAATATATTATAAGAGAGAGACACAAAATAGTTGGGTGCTATTATAATGAAACTAAAGACATAACTTCTAATATTTGATACTTTAATTGTATTTTTAAACGGTTGACGGGTTAAAATCAGGTTAAAGATCTCAACCCAAATTTAACCAATTTATAAAACAGGTCAATCACGTCAACCTATTTTTAACCCGAACTTGTTTAGCCTCAACCCGACTTGTTAATTTTTGTGTCGGTCTTCGGTCGTGTTTCATGTCGTGTCAGGAATTGCCGCCCTAGTTCATTGCGTCGAAAGCTTGGATTTCGTGTAACTTTGTGCATATAGTTTTTTGCTGGGTGGTAATTCGTGTTTGATTTGAGTAATTAAATGGAGAGCGAAGAGCGTGATTTAGTTACAAAAATGTTGAAAGAGTAAACTTCGTGTAACATTAAGTACAAGACTACTCATGCGCATAGTTTTTGTAGGGTGGTAATTCGAGTTGGATTTGAGTAACTTTAATTAGAGTGATGAATGCAATAGTTGATTGGCTAATTGCGTCAAAAGATTAAATTTCATATAGCTTGTGTAACTACAAGGCTACTTGTGCACAATCAGTATTAAGTAAGTGAAGCATTCTGGCTGCTTAAATGAGTTGTAAATGGTTGGTTAAGCCGCTGGGTTATAAACGAGTTGGGTTTAAGGGTATAGGACTCGATACATCTTGGTCACGTGAGCAGAAATGTAAAAACATTTATTAAGTGGGTTAGTCGTGTCAAACTAACTTGAACCAATAGAACACCGCCTAAATATGTAAATAAATGTTAATTGATATTTACTTGTAACACAAAATTATGTACTTGACTGTTTGCCACAATGATAGATTCACTATTCACAAATGTATATATTTCCACATCATGGTATCACCTAAAAATATGGTAACTTAACTATGTACGTGTGACTAGTCAAAATCAGCTTAATTTTCCCACTGTTCATAAAGCTGTTTCGCCTCAAAAGAATTTCAAACTCTACCTATAGCACGACCATATTTAGCACTTGAAGTCATCACGGACGATATATCTTGATTGTTTTAGATACTTGGAGCCGACAGAATGGACACCGAGAAACAGAAGATGAGCACCGACGACATAGCACATGACCACAGGGAACTATGGTGATATCAACTTCATTAGTTAGACAAATTCGGCAAAGCCATGCTCCTTTTGCTGTGTCAGCTTCTTTTGTTGCCGTTTCTGCCTTTTCCTGGAAATATGAAATGAAACATGAATGAGTCTATGTCCGCACTGGGAACAGACACTTTGCATATTCTATTACTTTGATGTTAGTTGGTGACGGTGTTCATTCAACTGGAATGGACATGATAACGGAATAGTCATTACATTCCATCATGTTTGGTTGACTTGTAGGAATAGAATGAGTTTCCATGTGATTTGCTTTTATTAATATTATAAAACATGTATAAAGTTTTATCTAACTGAATTTACAATATACTCCTAAAAACACTACTACTAATCAAGAGCTCCTTAAAACCTTCAATTAAGACTAACATAAAATAATGTATATTTTTATGATTATGGAAAATTATAATACAATTTAGTTTAATTTCCGAGTTTTTATGATATTTTGAAGTCGTGGAATGAAAATCAATCAGATGGAAGGATTCACATATCCTTCAAGAATGGTCCATTCCATTCCAATAGATAAACAAGCAACTTTTAATTCTATTTGTGGGCCATTCTGTTCCTTCTGTGTTTCCATCATACAAATATTATATTTCAAATAAGTAAAAATGCAGACCTGCTCGAGAAGAAGTGCTGCTTGAGATTCTTTCAATCGTTCTTGCAGGGACAATGTCGTTTGGAGGAGTGACTGCTTTTCTGTGTCCATTCTGATTCCAGCAGCTGATAGCATCTCTTGAACCGCTTGTACCAGCTCCTCAGCCGAAACACGACCATGCTGAAGTTCCTTAATTGGTTGTCGCTGTTGAAAAAGAATAAAAATTAATGAAATTTGCATGATCCCAAAACTATCCACAAAACCAGAGGTGACAATTTAAACAGGTTTACTTATGATTGGCTCAATTTAGGTTATGTTTAATTTATTAAGGTCCAAACTGGTAAAGACAAATTAAATAGATGAAACTGTTCATATGGTCAAACAGGTTGAAAGTCACCAATAAGTATTTATAATAATGAAACCTCCTAAACTCGTTTCGCCCCTCCCGTTACGCAACCCACCCCATTTTGCCACCTCTAAAGTAAGTAAGCCTGCAAACCTGATTTCTTGACTTCACTCCTCCAGATCCCTCTGGCTGGTCAACACGCATGTGGTCGACTACATTATCATTGTCTTCGTTCATCATATGTGTTGAAGACTCGGTGCCAATGGATAGACTTCTAAATGAGAAAACATGTGAAGAAAGAACAGTTTCAGTCTTCCCAGGAGACGTTTCAAGATTAAATCTATACAGTGCTTGCCCTGCTGACGGTCTTACATCCTCAGGAAGTTTTCCATATTTCAACTTTTCTCCATTTTGACTCCGCCACGCCACTATCTCTCCTTTGTAAAATGGTCTCAATGGGTGAAGTTGCACTTGCATTGCATCTTGTGGAAGTATATCCTTACCAAGAAAACCATTTCCACTACCCATTCCATCCATGGAACTTTCATCAGAAGAAAGTTTAAGAATATTAATAAGTGCAGTTTCAGAGTCTTCTGGACAAAGAAATAATGAACCAATTGGTAGCGGGACTGGAGAACCCAAAACATGGCTCACAACAATTGAAACAAGATCAATAACCGACACGTAACTTGGTGGTTCAGCAATTAGCATACGTGTATTCAAGCGATCAACGTAATAGAGGGCTCGATGACTGGACCCGCTTTCCCATTCAGGGATAATGGAATCTTTAGATACACGAGTGATGTCTAAAGACTTTGGGAGAAGCAAAAACCGTGTGTAGAGCGACTGCACAAACTGCAACTTTTGAGCAACGGATTCAAGTGATCTTTGCAGTGTAGGGAAATCTGGATTTTTATATTTGGAAGTCGTTATAGGCACAGTGTTGAGAACACTTGATACAGCCACCTGAAATGACCTGCATAACAGTTTTTGCCTTATGGCTGCCAACGAAACCGACCCAACTTCTTCTAGTGTCTGCAGATGTTCAACACGATCAACCTCCTGAAAAAAATGATGCTATGAGACCATATCGCAAAACACACAAGTGTAGAAACATGAGGTAAAAGGCTCTGTGGGATTATGATCATTTAAGTGCCTTTAGTATAATTATTTAAGAAACTAGTTAATAAGATGACCATAATATACTCTTGAAAATAGTGCAAGTGTAACTTCTTAAAATGTCAGATTATTTGCTATCAACTAAAATTATTTCCCGATTTTTATTGATTTGAGCAAAACAACTCATCACATATAATTCTAACCATTATATTGTTATTATAAGCATTACGAAATAATATGCCGGTGAAAATCCTTTAAGATGGAGTAAACAAGTAACTTAACTTCCTTGAATAAGTCAGTTTCATTGCAGTAGCTATGAAACATTTTTGAATAGTCACTTTATCCAAACATTCCAAACTGATTATTGCAACTTCAGATAGCAATAATCAGAATATTCTATTTTTAGTGAACATCCAAACACCTCCTAAAGTTGATATCAAGTAAAGGTAAATGAGAAAAGATATGAAGATTTATGTCTAAGTACCTCCACAACAACATCAGAAAGCTTTCTTATACGAAAGGCCAAACACAGTCGCTCTGAAACATCATGATGAACGAACCTCAGTCTCGATGAATCAATATACTTCACATACCGTGAGCTGTAGGGGTCAATATAAACACATGAATTTCCATGAACGAGTCTGCAACCATCATCAGGGACAATCAAATCTGATTCCCAGTTGGAATCTATGGTCTCATTACAGAGGAAATGAAGAATTTCCATCACTGCCCGGAGTTCATTCGGGTTCAGACGTTGATAACCACAAGATTTTTGAAGATTTGAAAGAAGATCCATTGCACATGAAAGAGATAGGATGTCTTGGAGTCCAAGTTCTTTCAGAATTTTCACAAATGGCAGGTACCGTGAAGGAAGTTCAAATGCAAATGGAGAAAGGTTTATTGTCAGACGTGCAAAAAGAGAGCTCGAAGTCACTAAACGTGTCCCATTAGCAGCTGGAATGAATGCAACTTGCTGTAACTCCGAGACATCTGACAGAAAAGTGGAAACAAAATAGAGCAATTAGTCTAATACACTATTTTTTTTGGAACAGCAACTATCTCACAATATTTACACCACAAACTATCTCACACGTCTTACACAGAACTTGAACCCACATCCAGCTTCTCATACAAAAAGGGTTACCATCGGACACAAGCCCTTTGGTTAATCTAATACACTATAAGTAGCATGTTTTCAGATTTCATATATCAATCTGTGGAGGAGGTACATCAATTTAACCAAATTTATTAGAAAAGTTAGAGGTGGCAAAATGGGCACATTGGACAGATTGGTATGGGTCAAAGTGTGAAATTTCAGTGTACATGGTGGGTGACCCAGAAAACTTTTTTACGGTATTAGTGTGTCGAATATCATTCCCGATAATTACAATAATAATAATAATATATTTTGAAACATATGATTTGGGAGGTTTGTGCATAAAAATACACTTTAGGATTATAACCCTTTGACCTGTTAAAGATAAAACAAACCTGACCCACTTACTCACCTCTAGTATGTTTCACAAAGTGATGTGCGCATACACACATACCATAATATTGGAATACAGCATTTTGCTCAATTGGATAATACATTTGTTCAATAGGATTCGCTCTATAGCGAATTAGCATCCTATAACTTCCACCACAACTTGCTCCTTCGTGTACTTTAACTCGACACTTCAACACGTATATTGTATTCTACCCCCAAGCAATTTTACTTGTAGCATAGTCTATACTTTTTTCATATTTATCATCTTTAGATGGTTTAAATTATTCCAAACACAAATACCGTCATGTAACAAAAATTGGATTGATGATGAACAAAATTTCCATGGATAGGGGATAGGCAAGAAAAAAAGAGATATATATTACCTGGGGAAGATAGTGTACCCCAAATTTTGTCCAGATACTTAAATATCTCAAAAGAAGCTTCCTCAACAGTTATTAGGCCTGACTCAGTAGGCCAATGAGCCAGAGTGTCCTCCCCGAAATTTTTTCCAATAGCCTGCAATCATCATTAGCTAGATTATGATATTAATTCATAACAGCAAGAAGTGGAAATTGGCTCCATTTACTTAAAAGTGGAATGGTTAAGTTATATTAGTTGTTTATAATATATCAGTTGTTTATAAATAATTTTGAACAAAATATGCTGCCAGGTCAACCCGACCCAGTGTTTTTGTGTCCAAGCCCATTTGACCTGCACCCCAACCCAACTCTAATATTGTAAAGAAAGAGAGCATTGTTCATAACCTGCAGGTGCTTTAAAACTATTCCAAAAGGAGGAGGGCTCCTCAGTTGAAGAACTCCCCAAGAGTACTCTGGTGGAACCATGCTTTGTTTGGAAAGAATGGGAGCGACGCTCCATGCAAGCGGCCAATCTTTTGACAATATGGCTTCACTGTATGAACAGAGCACTCTTTTACCACCTTTCTTCCCACTTACAGATGGAAACCCTTTTTCTGCAGGAACACATGCAATCTTGCCAAGGATATTACAGAAATTACTGCTATAAAGAACCGCAAAATTTGCAAATATAGCACTGATAAGAGTTTCGGCCAAGGACCAAATCTCTAGAGAAACTTCATTTCTTGTGTTTGAAAAGTCTTCCTCAAAATCATCAACAAACCCTGAAGGTTTCATACTTTCAGTTCCAAGAAATTCTACTCTTCTAGCACATTGAAGTACAATATCAGCATCACCCGTGTTTTGAAGGCCTATTTTCCTTAGTATGTTAAGCCACCCATCTGAAGCAAACCTTTCTCCAGGAAACTTTTGAACCTCACCAGAAAAAACAGATCTTAATAGTGAATCGCCAGGATCAAACAAGTCTTTAGGTTTATAAAAGTCTCCTGATTGTTCATCAGCACTTCTTACAAATTTGGTCTCTTTTAATGCTTCAATTACTAAAGAATCTTGTTGGAGGTCATGCCAATTCATGTAAAGATATATCAATATGTCCTCCTGTTCTGACTGAGGCTTTTCTTCAAACCCTGGCAATGAAAAGCGAACCAATATCTGTTTATCTTGCAACTCGTTGACCCCAAGGGCTCTGACCAGTTGACTCTGAATGGACTCTGAGCCATAAGAGAGGCACTGCTCGTTGTACGGTTTAAGAAAAGTATTTGGAGCTATCATACAAGTATCTTGGATATTCAACTTCCTGTAAGTTCCAACAACTGTTTTGTAAATAGGTAGATCACGCAAAACTTCGAGATCTTCTCGTGAGTACTCAGAGCCATTAGATGAAAAATCAGAAGCTAAAAGGGAAAAAAGTTCATCACAATCTGAAGCTAGAAAGGATGTCAGTTCGGTAAATAACCAGCATTCTTTGCTGCAACGAGCTTGATAGCTATGGCTTGCCCCAACGATTGGTTGATAGCTGGAAAAAAGGCAAGTGGAGGAGCACAGTCCATGAAAGCAGCATCAACAACAGGTATGTTGCATTGGTTAAGCAATGAGTACAGCCATGGGTACTTTTTACCAACAACTTTAAAGGCCAACATGTAAGGCTGAACCTCTTGACTTAAAGAACCCATATTCGCCACATCATCATCGTCAAGACCCCACTGGGTAACAGCGTTTTCTAAATCTAAGTCCGTTAATATAGGTGGAATGAATATAAGATTACAGTGCTTTACACGGCATAGTATGGGTCTACCAAGAAATGCAGGGGCTAGTGGCCAACCAGAAAAGAGTGGCAGATCAGCTGAGCTACTGAAACTTTTCCAAAAGAGTCGTGTCCATTCTGGAGATGGTCCACCTTCACGAGCTGAACTTGCAGTATTTTCCCACGAGAACCAAGGAGCTGAACTCGAGTTTATGACATGGTTAACCCAATTTTCTTGAAAAAGTGAACTCATATGATCAGCAAGCAGACGGGGAGAAAACATATGCAGTTTCAGTAGTGACAATAAATTATCATTCGTAAATATGTGGGCCAAGATTGGTCTCTCTAATATGGTCGGATGAACAAACTTTGCAGCCAAAGATATCATAAGTGATTGTTGCTGCTCATTTCCAACCCAAAGTTCAGTTATCCCCAATTTAGTAAGATGACTTGTGGCAGTGGGACATGGTAAGCCTTTTAACTCACTAGCTACTTTTAGAAACTTGCGATCTACACTTCTGGTTCGACCATCAAAGCTGGCTCCTGAGACATTATACCTTTCTGTTAAAGAACCTCCACCCCGACCCATGTCTTCAACAACTCCACGCCCAAAATCAAACAGAGCCTTTCCTATACTCGCCACCATTTCAATTGGATCTCCTTGAGCAGGTGAAGTCAAAGTTGATGACCCTGAAGGTCCAGTGGGGTCAGGTGGACTAGGCCCATCAGCATTAGATGTACTAGGGCCATCAAGGTTAGAAGGCTCAAGAAGCTGAATATCCGACAAACAATATTCGAGGACATCCACGTAAGTATGGATTGATGGAATAACAAGTGAAGTTTGAGACATTCTGAGAAGATCACGGACCATCTTTGGTTTGATCTCCCGTATATTGAATCCAATTGATTGAATTTCAGACACCAACTCCCAAGGCACAGAAAATACTGGATAATGCTCCTTAACAAAAGCACAAACTGTGGCTGGTAACAAATTGCCACCAATTCTACTTCCTGGCTGAGAAAGAAACATACCCTCTTCAGCTTTGACTAAATTTCCCGAGTACAACTGCCAAACAGGAAGGTCAACAAGGCGCGAATAGAAGGGTTTTACAACTTGGTCAACTAAACAGTTCCAGTCGGCCTTGAGGTTTTTCTTCAAAAATATATCATGAACATCATCAGTATCACAAAGTATTGGTTTCCCGTTAGATGTAGGCCAGAAAGAATATATTTGACTCCCACACGCATTCAAAGCCAAGTTAATGGCATGGGTTGCCCGTGACTCCACTGTCGAAGTTGACGAGTCTCTTCTTATTTTAAACATCTCCAACACTAACCTTACGTATGAATCCCGGACACAAGACATGAGTTCACGATTCCAGGATTCAATTAACTGATTTCCTGCATCGGGTTGAGCCTTAGCCAAAGATTCAATATCTTGGTACATAAAAAGGTAACGACCTTGATTGTGACGCACGAGGAAACAACCAAGAACAGCAACGGGCATGCTGATGCAGTCAGAAAGAGGAAGAGGAGACATAATGGAGCACACTGAACCGGCCTCGACAAGATGTCCATTTCTTAAGATGTGTACAGCCACTCCAGCGACAGGTGTCAAGTTATAAGCTAGATATCGCCTGTGATGAATTTAAGTAACGGTTTTTAGGATAACTTGTACCAGAAACAGTCTACCAGAATAATACACCATGAGAATGTGTGCAAAATTACGTAAGTAATACCTATCAAGAGCCATATTTCTTGTTTGTCCAGAACCCAAGCTAAGTACAACAAGCCATCGATCCACAACCATCATACCACTTTGGAGCAAATTTATATCTACAACATGCAACTTGACCGCAGAACTAGAGGTACCAAATAAATTTGATAACTGGAACTTCTTCCACTTCTTTTCTGAGAATGGGTTTCTTGCTGATGCATGTGATGAATCAACATAAGTTAAAAACTCTTGGGAAGGTTGTGGCTCTTTTTGCTCCCATGTTGATAATGAAACCTGAAAAAACCGATTTAACACAACAAAGTTAATGCCCAGGATATGTGATAAATCGTCTGAAACAAACAAAAGTGCTAACAACTTGCAGAGAATTGCAAAACAAAGACACTAAATAACCACATGTGATTACTATCACCAATATGACCATCCCAATTCATTAATAAATTTGCATTACAATTAGTTACTTAATGTCAGAAATATCAAGAAAGTACTTACCTCTGAAACTGACTTTAGAAACACAAGTGTTCTAGAGGCATGTTTTATAAAATTTTCAAATATCTCTGTTATTTCTGTCCACCCATTTTCAGTCTCGTTTTTAATGAGCTTCGATGAGATAGGCATCCGTATAACTGTAGAATCGGTTGACCATTGAACTTTTTGACCAACAAACATCGGACTAAACTGATCACGGAATCGCTCAGTCAGGTTGGTACCTGCAGTAATACAGTTATACTATTCCATCAGTTTTCTAACCCTGTAAATACATATAAATAATATCCAGCTACAAGAATAAGATGTCTATATTGAACGTTTAATGAAAGTCACCATCAAAAGGAATAACTTGTAACCTAACTAACATTAACAATAACATAACAAGGTTAGCAAAAACATAACTGAATACAGATACCTGTCAAAGTAAACATCTTTGCAGCAGGAGACTGACTTGAAGGAGGAGAAAAAGCCATACCACGAGGATCAAACATATACAAATAGCCACCAGATACAACTGAAGGTAGATCAGTTACAGAATAACAGCTCATCAATCCTAAGCCATAATTAAGCATGTCACCCCTTAAACCCCAGGGGGGAAGAAACTGGAGGCTCGATATTTCCTCCCTACTCAAGCTGGCTCCTTCCAGGACTGCAACGATTGCAGGCCCTTGAAAATCTCCTGTAAAAAAATAACATTAGGAAGATATCCATTCTAGAACTTGAACTCATTATTAATGAAATCATATTATTCATTCAATGAAATATAGTTAAAGGCACATGTTATTATGCGACCAATTTTACTAATGTCTGAATAGACAGATATATTCACGCAGCAAATAGCTCATTTCACTTGCCTTTCCGTGAAAATTAATTGACTTCTAGTTCTAAGTAAAACGGTACCTAGGTTCTGCTGCAGCAAAGACTGGCATGGATGTTCACGCTTGTCAAATATTATGTGAAGCTTTTTAGCTTTACAGCAGTCTGCCAGCTCAATAAGATCAAACAGCAGGAAATCTTTTCCACCATACAACTCAAGAAGATCATGGATTTTAGCATAATCCATGCATGGTAGATCTTTGGTCATTTCCTCACTGACTAAAGAGATGGAGCGAAGGGATTGAATCCCTAGCCTGTTTGCCAAATCATGACTGATGCTAGAGTGTATGATATGTTTTCCCAGAGGGGTATTATTGTCCATCCACGGTGCATCATTATACATAACGTCCCGTGCAGCCATAAGAACTCCTTGAGAATCAGGGACCAATAATGGACTGTTAGAAGATTCAAACATTACTCTATCTAATTGGCAGTCCGAAACTGCTTCCAACACACAAAGAACAAAACTCAACTGATCTTCTGAGAGTGGTGACCCTTTAACATCTTTTTGTAAGCGTATAAGAACACTAGCATAGTCAAAAACATCAAAACTAAGCCTAACTCCCAGAGCCAGAAGCAAATCTCTATAAACTGACAATTCAGATGGAACGACGTACAAATATGGACTATATTTAACGGGTGAATCAAAAGCAAGAGCTTCCGGCGTAACAAAATCATCTCCAATCCAGACCCAAGAAGCACCATTAAGAGAAGCTTTAAGAAGCTCAAAATCATCAGTCCCAACATATTCTTGCAAATTTGAATAAAGCACAGGCATATGCTCCTGAAGAGAAACTTCAAACTCAGGATCCAATTCGGATTGAGCCTTGAATTGTGAGTAGGACTTGGATAGACCAACTAGTTGAGTAGACAATATATTTATATGTAGCCGATCTGTCCAGCCAAGCTTACGTTGTAGATACATCGAGTTACATTCACCATCTAGTATGTGCATCATAGATGACGTGAGCCACATCTGTGATTTGGGTCTAACAGTATCTGGTGCTGCAATTTCTTGACCTGGCACCAACCATGGAAGTCCCTGAAAAGGTGGGTCAACATACACAGGACACCAAGTGATGGTCTTCAGTTCAGACCAAAAGTCTTCTCCAGGGATTTCACCAAGCAAGTTATCTGCTTTCTCATCTGGCAAGCCAGTACCACTCTCCTCTGCATCCCCAAACTCATTGAAACTGAATTCTACTTCCTCAGTTGAGAGGTTAAGAGCCAACGCATCTAAACAACCAAGTAATCTCTTCCCATTCACAACAGCATCCGGATTCATTTCATCATGCCACATAGATACTGATCTAGCAGAGTCAAGCAACCCCTGAATGCCTAAGGTTTGTCTTAGTCCAAGGGTAACTAATGTCTCCAAAGTTTGTGGGTCCGAGAACTTATCAGAAGGAAAGAATGACTCTTTGTGCAGAAACTTTTGTAGCTCGGGTACACGAGGATCATATAACCTGTCAAAATAAAAGGCATTCATGTACATAAATATTTATAAACGAAAACTGGAATTCCAACCATGCAGAGAAAATAAATTAAGAATATACCTCTGTGGTTCTTGCAAAGATCCCGCACTTGTCAGGACAAAGGGTGTCATCATGAGTTCCATTTTGAATGAACTATCTTCTTTGATCAAAACACGTATCTCGTCAAGAATAGCAAAGAGAATTTCCTGTTGGGGGACAAGTTCAGACATGCGATTGAACACGTGACTTCTATAGAATTGCACCCGAGAAGGCTCCTTGATATCCAGATATTTTTTGAGCAATTTTCTTTCTTTCTCTGAGTCAATACGAACAAAGTCATCGTTTAAAAGATTCTCTAGGATTCCATCTGGTTTAAGCCATTTAGTAGGTTTGGTCAAAGAAACCAACTTTCTACTCTTAAAGGACTCAAACATCGGAATATGTTTAATGATGTTAACATGAGATTCGTTAAGTAAGCCTTCAGAGAACCACTTGGATTGAAGAATGAAACTCCTAAGCTCGTGTAGTTCACTTTGTGATGCACAAATGAAAAGTCGCTCAATATTTTCTGGTTCACAAGCAATTGCTAATAATGCATTCAATACGCCACTTGCCGTTGGAGGCTGCACGTATTTATACAAATGTGGATGTTCTAGTTGAAGATCATGCCTCAATAATAAACATCCCATCTTTAGCAACAATGATGACATGTTTTCACTCCACCCATCATCTTCAATAACGTATGAATTCTCAACAAGTTGCAAGAGATGATTATTTCCAACCGGTAAAATAGGCCACTTAGAAAATAGAGAAAGATCGTCACAATGTGAATTTAAATAACTCCACAACAATCTCATCCATTCCAAAGTAGGCTGACCTTGTTGACCTGGAATCCATGTCACCTGCTTCGCGTGCATCCATTCTGCAGGAAGTAATCTCATAAAGAGCTTCTCAAGCAAATGGCAATCTAGAAATGAAACATTAAAACATTCACTTTTAGCTATATCACATAACTTCTCATAAATGGTGTCGGAAATTTCACAATCCACAAGTTGGTTCGCAATGAAATCCTTTAGAAGATTATATGCATCTCCCCGGGTTACATAAACTCTATCACTCAACCCTCTCTTCTCAAAAACTGTGAACAAACCATTGGCAAGAGGCAGCAGAGGCAAACCATAAATACCATCAAACTGAATCGGGTTCTCTAAATCAAGTAAACAATACTCAAGTGCCAACACCATCCCGTTCCGGTCATGGAATTCACGTTTCCGGCGAACTAACAATGTTCTTAGTAACTGAGGTGTGAGAAAATGCAAAGACGGACAGAACTCCATAAATTTTTCCACTTGAGGTTTAGGAATTGTAGTCAAAGGTAAACCAGCATCCGACAATGCATCAACAAGAGAGCTTGCATTTGCGAAAGTAAAATCAGGGAAAATGGCTTGCTTGGTAGATATCCATTGACCACCTCTTGCTTTAGTAAACAGAACACGAAGACCAGAATCAGCAACAAAGTTATAAAGCTTCTGCACCATTGATGCCCACGGTCCTGATGTTGCGGTTGTAGGCCAGAAAGAATAAAATGAATCAGAGTGCTCGATTTCCAATGTAAGTTTTTCAAGCAAATGACCGTATGCTGGTGCAGCAACTTCTTCTAGGAGGTAAACGTTCCATTCTGAGCGTTTTTTGCCACCACCAGCCATGTCATTCCCAAACCATATATCCCTTCGATTAGATGACAACTCAAAATATGCATTAACATGCACTGGAAGACCCGTACTTACTGGAAGCGGTAAGAAGCAGAAAGCCTGACCCTCAAAATTCTTCTTAGCTTCACACGAATCCTCCCCACCTTCCATACTATTTAAGCATGACGCCACACAAGCCCATGGAATATATTTATGAGATCTACTGTCTTGGGCTTCAGAGCTGCTTTTATTGCGACGACCATCAAAGCATTCACTAGTTAACCAAACGTGTGACTTTTCTTCAGATGAGTTCTTTTCAGTCAACAGAAGCTTCTGATTTTCCATGGTAGACCCGCGTCATTATTTCTCCTCAATTTGTCAAAGAAATGATTTTTCTCTGATCCATCTCGATGTTCATGCATATGATTAACCATAAGCTGAAACGTATTGCTTTCAGCTTCACCTTCAGATTCACCAATATGTTGCTTATGGACTCTATGTATTAGCTGCATCTCACTACCGACCCCTTCTTTTGTATATATGGCTATGCTTTTCACGTTACGTAAAAAAAGTAATGTCTGAGAAACAACCTCAGCGAAGGATGATAAGAGTGATGTGACATCTTGAGGTGAGTATGCTTCCTTCTTTATTTGGCTTTTTGAAGCAACTTTAGCACTCCTCAAGGGAAACCGGAAGAGTGTGCCGGGAAATGACTGCTGCATGTCACAACCAAAGTGAAGGAAGGGAGAAAATTGATCCGGAAACTGTTCTAGAACCTTCCTACCAGCAAATTTAATCCGTAAGCCGGGATGAGAAGGAGATATTCCTGGTAAGTTGCATGCATGAGGATCAAATAATACTATATTCTCCCCTGAAACAAACATAGGAATGTCTGTGAAGTGGTAAACACAATTAAATCCTAAACCAAATCTTCCAATTGCAAACGGTTTCTCTAGTTTACTTTCTTGACCAATTCGAGATATTGCATATAAATCTTGTGGACTGAAGACCGAGTTATTGAAACAGTATAAAGCAGGCCCTTGCCAATCTGCCATCTCGGGGGAGAGAATGGATGACGTCCCATAGTTGGTGTTATCTAAGAGAAAGGCTACCTCAGAAGCTTTAGCATCTTCCGCATTTTGCACCAGTTCAAAAAGCGTCCCAGGCCCATCTGCATACATTTCAAGAATATGTTTAAGTCTGGTAGTCAAAGCTTCATGTTGACCAAATGCTTCTGCAGCTCCAGATAAACTCAAATTCATCGAATCAGCACTCTCAGCAAGCAATGATCGGCGGAGTGAATGAACACCAAGCTTCTCTGCAACATCATTCGATATGTTACCATGCACAAATTTGTGCACAGTTCGTTTCATATTGAGAGCCACATTGGAGGCATTAGTACCAAATGAACTCTCAGGATTTTCTGAACCAAGCAACCATGGAGCATCGTTATAAACTAAATCTGTAGCATCAACTAAAATGCATGAAACGTCGGGTAAGTAGATCTTGATTTGCTCTTCATACAATTGAACTTCAGCCAGATGTTGTGCAATTAGTAAAGCTGCTCTTAGCTCCTGTGCACTCAGAGGTGTAGAACCTTTAATTGTAGCCATTCTGCACAAAATTCTAGTATAATCCCCAGGCTTTAAGAACTCCCTAATCCCGAGCTCCAGAAATAATGCTCTAAAAACTGCTAAATCGACAGGTATCACACGTATATAAGGGGCCAAATGAAGGGAACCGTTGATGACAACTTCCTCTGGTGTTGCAAAACCGTCTCCAACCCAAATCCATCTAGAACCCTCTAGAACAGCCTTCACAATGTCCATTTCATCTGAATTTAGCATGTTCATTAATAAGGAGTATATCCTTGGCATTGCTAAAGCCAACTCCTGTCGAAGCTCCGGATCTGTTACAGTCTCATTGTTTTTACCAAGCTCAAGAAGTTGGGCAGCAATAACACTTCCTCCTGGTGGTGATGACCACCCAAGGTAATGAGATAAGGAAGTTGAAGAACATTCTCCATCCAATATGCGCATGCTGGCTGATACAAGCCATAAATCTGAGTAAAGTCTCACGAGTTTTGGAGGAGCAACCATGGATGAAACAACTGGCCAGGGTAATGATTGAAATGGAGAAGAAACAAGCACCGGGCACCAGGATATTAACCTTAGATCATTCCAGAACTTCTCCAAATCAGATTTCTGATTTCGAGATCTAAATGCACTAGCGGCTCGTGAAAACATCCGGTTCACTGTTCCTTGATCAGTAGGCACATCGGGCAACCATTTCATTGCGTTTACTTCCAGATAAGAAAGAAGCACTTTTCCTCTAAAATGAGCCCTTTGTTGATCATCGTGCATTAATCGTTCCACCCGCCGAGCACTTTGTACGACAGCCTCTGGAGACACAAATGTCTTTAAACCCAAACCTTGTAAGATGTCTAGGATGCTTGATTCCTCGAAGACACCAGCCGGGAAACTATCAGAATCTTCCAACAAAGCATATAATTCCTCATTCCGAGGATCATAGAGAGCTGTTGGGCATTTTAACAAACCACTGGCAGTTGGAACAAATTCCAAACTTGCCACCTGTCCCCTAAACGTCGGGTCCTCCGCTGATAAATGTGGCAAATGTTGCAGAACTGACGTCATGATGTTATCACGAAACTCAGTTGGCAACTCTTTAACCCTATTAAACACGTATTGCTTAAAGAATCTGGCCTTCCCCATCCGCTCAATACCATAGTACTTATTTAAAATTTCATCTTCAGTACTAGATGAACTCTTAAC
The DNA here is from genome assembly GCA_022545495.1 of Chrysanthemum lavandulifolium. Classification (NCBI taxonomy): domain Eukaryota; kingdom Viridiplantae; phylum Streptophyta; class Magnoliopsida; order Asterales; family Asteraceae; genus Chrysanthemum; species Chrysanthemum lavandulifolium. The sequence continues at coordinate 149,152,418 of CM040242.1, forward strand.
AAAATCACCACAAAATAAGGTCTCCGGACATTCAGCGGGAGGCAAAAAATTATGGTCTTCTAACCCAGAGTATTGGATATTCTCCAAAGATTCCCCGCCATACACTCTAAATATTGGAAGTCTCATACATGTCCTCTTATCAGAATCAGACATATTGTATCCAATGTACCATTTAGGATCAAGTAAAAACTGACGAAGTTCGTCCCGGTCAGCAGAGTCAAGAGTTTGAAGAAAAACTTCTTTGATACTTTCATCTGAAGAAACGACATCAAAAATTGACTTCAATACACCCGCACCATCAGCATCACGAACATAGTTGACCAAATCCGGGTGGTCAACACCATGGCTTGTGTCAAGTATCCTGCACCCAACTTTACCGAGGAGACGCTGCAAACTGTGGGATACTTTATCAGCATTCAACAACTTCAGCTGAATGGATGGTCTGTAGAGATGACCAGCTTGAGAGGGCAAAATGGGCCAATCACCAAACATGGACAAACTTCTACAATTACCATGAAGATACTTCCAAAATAGGTGAAACCATGCTGAACTAGGATGATGAGAAATCGACCCTGGATCCCAGGAGACGGCGGTTTTATATTTCCAATCAGCAGGTACTATCTTTGGGAACAACTGAAGGAATAAATTGACATCTAAAACAAAGATGTTGGCTGAAGAGATGGTAGCAATAGATGCAAGTCTGCTTAATATGTTGGGAGGTATATTTCGATCAACTACTCTATTTGGTATCTTTTCTAGGAGCATGTATTCCAAATCACTGCAGACAAAATAAGATACCTCTTTTGAAGCTTCAGAGAATGATCCAAATTCACCATTTGCTAAAGGAACCAAAGGCAGGTCATTTGCATGAGTAACAACATCATCATCAATCAAATCTTCAAGACAATACTCCAACAATACAAGTTTGAAAGATCTGCTTATACTGTTGATAGCTTTTGAATTCCTAAGAAAATTCCTTACTGAATCAGGAGTGACTACAGTAGATGCAAATTTCAAAAGCATATCTCGTAAGGCAACAGGTAAATGTACAATAGGTAATCCCATCTGAACAAGAGCTTTACCAAGTTCATTACTTTTACAAAACTCTTTATCATGAAGAAAGGCTTCGGTTACTGAAACCCATTTCCCCCCATCAAGATCTGAATGCAAGACAGGGGAATCACCAATGTTTTTATAGAATTGCTCCACCATAAGGTTCCATGGCTCCTCAAAGGAGCCTGTAGGCCACAAAGAATAATATGAATCAGTGGGACCCAGGATCGATTGCACTTGAAGCAGCAAATTTACAAAAGAAGAAGCTACAATATCCTCTAATAGAAGCCTGTTCCAAAGAGACCGTATTCTTCCACTTCTGTCCATGTCAGCTCCATACCAAATGCCACGACGGTTTGATGACACCTCAAAGTATCCATTTATCTGCACAGTCATTCCCGTTTTTACTGGCAATGGGAGAAAACAAAATGCCCGACCATCTTTAAGGACATCACCCTGTTCAACATATCAAAATCAAAATAAGTAAACTTCCAGTGGAAGTCATACCAACATATTAAGCTGATTTAATGTGAAATGAAATGATAAAGGAATGCAAAGAACATGGTAATGGTATAAGCAAGATAACAGGTACATTCCACTATCATATTTGGTTCACTTGCAGGAACGGGATTAGTTTCCATTTAGATTCTTATACTTCAGATAGTTATACTGTATAAGTTATCTCAACTTGATACATTATTTATTAGCAGTAACTTAGTAGAAAGATTACTAATTGAACAAATAAAAAGGATCAAAACCCCATATGGATTAAATACGCGATATATACTTATTCTGTTATTTTTGGAACACAAACCATCATTTGATTAGACTTTTTAAATGTTTTCCAAAGATCCATGATTTTGAAGATGGCACATGAAATTGGGTAACATTGTAACTTTCATTCCATTTGAAAACAGACCCTTGTGTACGAACTAAAAACAAACCAAATGAAAACAGTCATATTCCTTTGGAACTGGTCCATTCCATTCAATTAGACAAAACAGCATTTTATCAATTTAATGGAATGAACCATTATGATCCTATTTTCTAACACATAATACCAGGTGCTACAATAGTATAAAGCGAACATTACACTGGATGAATTGTCTGAGATGCATGCTGCCACTGCTGCCCATGGTAGTAGGTGAATGTCATAATCTTTAGACATGCTTGCAGCAAAAGAGCCGATTCTGCTGGATGCTGATGCCATATTCTGCACTATATAGAACTGATCCACTCTCTTTTTAGACTCGCCTCCACTTATATCTTCACTGAAAAAATCCAATAAGAATCCATCCATTTTATTTTCTGGAGCATTCATAGACTTCGATAATCTTAAGAGTGCTTGGCGATGCCAAACAGTATCAGTATCTGCGCCGACAGAGCAGGAATAAATTTTACTAGGTTCCGGCATCTCCATATCCCACACATACATTTCAATTGATATTACACTTTTCAAAAACAGAAGTGCGAAAACTCCTTCTTCATATAGCTGACTAAACATTAAAGAAATGTCGTCTGGCACATAAGCTTGCTTTGAGAGCTTACTACTTGCTGCTTGTTGTGTGTTCCTTAAAGGGAAACGAAATATAGTTCCTGGGAAAGATGTTTCCATGTTGCAACCAAAGGCACGATATGGAGAAAGCTGATCCCGGTATTTAGAGATGGCTGATGAAGTGACGTACTCGATTCTCTTCCCGGGGTTTGATGTCGAAACATTTGGAAGGTAATCGCCCTGAGGATCAAATAGCACTACATATTTGTCACTCACGAAAGATGGCAAATCAGTCAGATGGTACACCGAGTTGAAGCCAACCCTAAGAAACAATGTGAAAGCAAAGCAAAGGTCAATTAGTTAAAAATTAATAATAACTAGCTGAAATTGCTAATAGTTATTATTCTATATGGTGCGAAAGAGCATATATCAACGGACCCGAAACTGGAAAGGCTTAAATGAGTTATTTATCAAGAACCATTAACTAGTAAAACAACAGATATTAAGAAGCATACAACACAAGATGCAATCATTTTGATGTATATGACCACCCAAACATTATATCCCAACCAGTCCCCCCTTACCTCCCATAATATCCGAATTAATGAAATACATACTTCCTAAACACCTCAAGTCATACATATGAATGATCCCTAATTGATTCTCTAACCTGAAAGCGATATTCTGATTGGCTTGATACCTTCTCTGTATTGGATGAGTTAGTTGGCTTAAAGACCTTCCAACCGACCCATGTCTATAATTATAGTGATAGGAGAACTAGTAGTAGTAACACCCCCTCCTTCTTTCTCTTTCCCCCGTGTGTGTCTAACTATGTCTAAAATCTATGTCTCCTCATTGTAAAGGCACATAGTCACATCCTGAACATATTCTTAAGCGGCAAGGTGATATATCCACTTATGTGATGGTTAAAAACAGATTTACTAATATCAACCTAGCCACCCGGGCTTAGATGTATAGGCAATTATTAGTTAATTTGATGAGTGTTAGAATTTGCTAGAATAACATCGGAGAACGATATCAGTATTATATAAAGGCATTTTCATTGATGATCACTTGACAATGACATATTTATAAATTACATATTCCAGGCCATCTTTCAAAATTATAGATAGAAACCTCAAATTAAACCTAGCATATTGGTAGCAACAATGAAAATAGAAATATACAAGGTAACCTCTACAGGATTCCAAATTGGCTTATAGTTAGAGGCTCAATATATTCTGACGGCATCACAGAACACCTCTATAAACCAGATTGAATTGTATACCAATTTTGCTACATCAAGTCCAAGTTAACTGACAAAAAAATTCAGTCATGGGATATTCCACTTAAACACTACCATACGTCAATTTTGCCACTAAACTATATATCTCATCAGTAGCCCCCGTCATAGGTTTGTCAATACTGTTTAGGAGTTTAAACTAAGCAAACCTTCAAAAAAAACAAGTTAGCTGTCCTAAATACCACCTCAGGTTTGCTAAAACTGTTTAGGCATTTACACTATGCAACCTTCAAAAAAGCAACTAAGCAATCCTAAATCAGTTTGGCAGATTTAACCCCATTGCAATAAGACTATCTTTTCTAGCAAAAAGGTCACCTAGAGGGTGTTTGGGATTGCCTATTTTTCCGCTTATCTGCTTATTTTAGTAGATAAGCAGTTTAATGTCTTCGGATCATCTAAACTACTGCTTTTATGCTTATTTTGGGTCAGTTTTCAATAAGGACACGCTTCTTTCAAAGTGCTTACTGAGAACAAACTTAAGTTATTGAAAAATTCTTTAAGGACTACAGTAATACTTTAAGCATTTTTTTTAAACAATATAAGCAAATGCCAACACTATTCCTTAAGTGCTCAGTTTTAGGCAGCTCATAAGCGTGCTTAATAGCAACAATAAAGGTCAACCAATTCCCCATGAACATTTCACATTTCATCATAATCAGCTCGATATACTTTCACATTGCACATTGCTCATTTATCGCTAACGAAACAAACTAAACGCGTAACTAGAAACACAAACATCAATAACAAGTCAAATAGTGAACAACTAATTCTTTAATTTGCTCCAAAAACTACCACATTGTTCATTTAACGCTAAACATTTTTAAAAAAATCAAACAATCCAACACGCACCCAAAGCGGCCGGTCTTCCACGCCTGGCCTTGCTTCCCACTCCCACCAATCCTACTAATACTCTTAAAATCATCCTCATTAAACACTCCATTATTATAAGCCAACAAAGCTGGCCCTTGCCACTGCGCAAGGGCCGGGGACAACAACGACTCAGTGCGGTGCGACCGTTTGTCCAGACAGAGTCTCACAACGGTCGCACCGGCGTCATCCGCGTTCTGGATTAGTTCTTTTAAAACAGTGGTGCCTTCGGGATAGTTTAGTAATACTTCACGGATTCGTCTTGTTAGGTCAACTTTTTGACCGAAATCTTCTAATACTAGTGATGAGTCCATTATGATTGATTGATTTGAAGTTATTATGACATTTTTAGGGTTTTGATTGCTGTTTTAACCGACTGCCTGTGATGAAGATAGATAGCTTGGGATTGGGGAAAGGTTTTTGGAATTTTTGTTTGATTTTGACTATTTCAATTGGTTGAAAATATATTTGCAGACTTATGATTCTGTTGATTGTATCAAAATTCCATTTTCGCCCCAAAAATAAAAACATGATTAAAGGTTTGCTAAAAATAAAAATATAATAAAAAATAGACTAAAATACACGTTGGTCCCTAAACTTGGCAGGGTGCATCGCGATGGGACAAAACTCGGCCTTTTCATCGTGGTGAGTCTAAACCTTGGCCTTTAAACGCTGAATCGATCTCTTTGCACCATTCTACATTAGTCAAAGTCAGTTAATGTCCCCACGTGCTTTGCACGTGAGCAGAACTCGTCGTTCATTTTTAGTTTATCACCCTTCATCTTCATCTTCCTCATGGGCTAAACCAAGATTCCGGCGACCTTAAACCCATAATCCGGCGACCAACAGAGCTTAATTTTGAACCTAGAATTGGCATTACGTGTGTCTTCATTTGGGTCAAGTATATGTTTCTTAGTATGACCCAAAGATCCTCAACTTCCAACTCGAGCTTCGTCTCCAGGCTGACTAGTATACCCATCTTTTGCTATCATATACTATGTATATATATATTTGTCCATTAATGGTTTTATCTTGATTAGTGTATATATCATTAAACTAATTTCTGTAAGGAAGTGAATGATATGATACAATCTTTAAATATTACTGTAATGTTTTTTGTAGTATAGTTCATTGACGAATTCTTAATTGCCTGTAACAAAATTAACCACTTTGCTAGCAGCTAATTAGCTGCTAATTTTTACGAAACAAACTTAAAAATATTAGCTAATAACAATATTCTTGGTGGTTCCACTACATTACATTCATTTGGTTATAATCTAAAAGTCCATAACAACATGAAAATTAAACGTCAGGAAGCAACAGCTTCAGCAGGTGCAGGAGTCTCATCATTCCGCATCTGCATGAATTGGAGCAGGGAGTATGCTATACTCCAAGAACATAACAGTACGGTCAGTACCTTCATTGAAATGCAAAACCGCATTGTGCCAATCAAGGTCTGTCTCGATCAAAACATCCTTCTTAATCTTTGTATTAGAATGCTTGTAGAATAATTCGTAATGTCCACGAGACAGCTTTAGATCCCTCTCAATCATATTTCGGATCGCATCTTCAAACGGATCGGTCCCTTTTACTTGATAACACTCTGTTTTACCCCTGATAGAAATAGCAATAGTTATATTACTACATCCATAACCATGCACCCTTACTTTAAGCCCGTAAGCCTCATTCCAAACCAAGATGTTTTCTTGCAACAGCTTTGCGATAAATATAGAAAAGCCAATTGTATATCAACATATCAAAAATTAATAGAACTTGCATAAGATAGATAGTATCATATAAAGAAAGAAACAATGCAAATAAAGATATACTGTGTAAATAAAGATTGGAGATCCCACTGAGAAGTACGACCAAATGATATTCTTGGTCGCCGGATTATGGGTTTAAGGTCGCCGGAATCTGGGTTTAGCCCATGAGGAAGATGAAGATGAAGGGTGATAAACCAAAACAATGAAATGACGAGTTTACCCTCATGTGCAAGGCACATGGGGACATTAACAGACTTTGACTAACAGAGAATTGGTCGAAGGGACTGATTTTGCATTTAAAGGCCAAGGTTTGGACTCACCACGATGAAAAGGCCGAGTTTTATCCCATCGCAATGCACCCTGCCAAGTTTAGGGACCAACGGTGTATTTTAGTCTAAAAAATAAATGACTTCTACATTTGTTTTAGAGTAAACTGCAAAAATCATCCCTCCCTGTGGTTTATCAAATTTGGCACTAATCATCCCTTGCTGATACTATTGGCAAATATCATCCTTAAGAGGCGAAACCTCCGGCACTTTACACCCCTCCCTTGATTAAGCTAAGGGCAAAATAGTCATTTCCACTTGAAATTCTGCTGGTCCATCAAAACTTAACCCTCCACGTCACAATTATCACCCACATCATTTTCCTACTTGTTTTTCACCTCATCCACACCTCACACCACACACATATTCATCTTCTTCTTTCTCTCTTCACCACCACCACAGCCACTACCATGCACCACCATCACCACCCTAGCTAATTTAATAACTTACAAAACCCACTTAATTTTCAATAAACAATTCCTAAGAATTTTACATAACCCATCTGAAATTAAGCATAAATTGACAAAAATCTAAAATATTATGAAGCAAAATCCACCACCACACTGCCACTAAATCCGGTCACTATCTCCACCAAGAGTAACCATACCCAACAACCTTGTTTAAGCCAAAATCCCACCAACACAACCTTCAAAAATCAAAATAAAGATGGGTTAGCGAATGGTAGTAGCCACCAGATCCCGACATCAATTGCATGGTCGTAGGTGTTAAAAATAAACATCTTTGTTAATAATTCGATGGGTTTGGATTAATTTTAAATTTTGTCTAATTTGATGTGCGTATAGTCAAATTCATGTAAAGTTGAAATTGTGGTATAAATGTTTTATGAACCATGACGGAATTTGTTTATTTGGAGTGATATTTGACTTGTTGGTTGTGTGTATTAGTGGATGATAATGAAAGAATGAAAGTGGAGAGTTTGAGTCAGTTTGGTTATGGAATAAAAGTGTATACATACGGTGCAAGTTTTTTAAAAAAGTGTTATGGTTTTTGTTGTGTTTGGTATGAATGTTATAAAAGTTATAAACTTATAAGAAAAATGGTCTTTGGTATTTTAAATTGAGGGTAGATTGGTCATTTTAGCTGGAGAGGGATGTAAAGTGCTCAAAGTTTGGCCTCTTAAGGATGAATATTGCTAATAGTATCAGTAAGGGATGATTAGTGTCAAATTTGATAAACCACAGGGATGATTTTTGCAGTTTACTCTTTGTTTTACTTAAAACTCTAGTTTAAGACCCGTGTAACACACGGGTTGCTTCAGAACTTTTTTTACATAAGTTTTACATGAGATAACGGTTTACATATTTAACTTTACATTTAGTTAATCATGATCTTTAATGATTATAAGTTGTATGCGTCGTGTTTGTACATCATTCAACATTAATAAAACCAATTTAAGCTTCCGATAAAAAGAACCCAAATATAAAAATCCAACCAATAATATACGATAACCTCGATCATCATTTGTTGTATGACTTCCTTTCTTGAATGAATGCAAGAATGTGACAGTAACTTTGCTTTTTTCATTCACATGTAAGCTAAGTCAAAGCGTGTATCACCAACGGGCTTCTGGTCGTATGGAGGTTTTAACCTCCTAGGCAAAGTCTCAAGTTCGAGTCTTGTCTAGGGCGATAGAGGTTTCCTCCCGCGTGCGTAAAAGGAAGGGTGCCATTGCCTTCTGGGCTGGACCCAACCTGGTTGTGTGGGCTCGCTACGCCTTCTGGGTTAGGGACCATGTAGCCACAATTGCCGTTCAAAAAAAATCAAAGTGTGTATCCTTGTAACATATTTTGTCTTAAATAACAACAAAGTTAATTAAACAAACTAAATCACCATGATATGCATGTTTATCATTGATCTTGTCACTTATCGAGCACCAACGGTTACCCTTTCTCACCCGCCCAATCCCCTGCACCAACTCCTAAAAAAAACACACACACACACATAAAAAGAAAAAGAAAAAAGAAGAAGCATACGCTGATAAGGACAAGAAAAATCATACACCATCACCTAAAACTACACCAGCACCATCAAAAAACTTGAGACTATGTATCTTAATGCTCAGACACCATTCTTTTATTACATATTAAATTATGTATATCTTAATGCATCTTTTAGATAAGCTTCAAACACTACCTCACTTCTAATAAGTAGCATGCTAAGTTTATAATAAAGTTAACATAATACTCAATATAACCAAACAAATGAGGTACAATTCTTTTGAGTCTTACCTAAAGGTAGTTGTTTGTTCCTTTTTCCTTAATAGCTCCAATTGGTTAATGTCACACAAAGAAAGGTCTCTAGTTGCTACAAAAATAACATTTTCTAGCTTATTCACTTTCCCTATCAAGAAAAATGATTTTCAAAATGAGGTTGGTAATCACTCATATAATCCAGGTATTCATAGAATTCAGCTAAACAACCTTAATCATTAAATAACCAAAAACACTATGTAACTACTTTTCATAATTAAAAAATAAATAAATAAATAATAAAAAAAAAATGCCAACATGGATTTTAGGAGCAAACCAACCTTCATCACCAACGATGTACCATAAACGATACTAATAACATCCCGGAGCAATGCCAACTTAATTTTCGTTGAGACATCCAGACTAACTGAGTCTGAGTGACTATAACTTAGTTACTGTCATAAAATTAAGTACTACATGACATGAAAAAAAGTGTTTTGATAATGTAAATGGCATAAAATCTAGATGAGCAATGGTTGGAAGATTTCAAAGAGAAAGTGTTTATTAGATGTTCGACTTTGATAACCAACAACTTTATCAGCACGACTAATTTCAATACTTGAATATGAAAACGGATTACCTTTTATCAAGAATTGTCTCTCCACTACTCCACCACATGAGCTCCATATAAAATCCTAGAGTAACATGATAAAACACAAAGGTTATCATACACAAATAAACTGTTATAAGCAATCCCAAACACCCTATGCACAGAAATAAACAGTTTTACCAAACACTCAGAAAGGCAAGAAAATGCTTATCGACTTTAAATAAAAGATGTTTTATATTTAGGAATTTATGACATCATCTTTAATAATATATATTTCAAATAACCAATAGAATGGCTCCATCTATTAAAAATGACTTGATCAAAAACCTTGCTTAAATAGTATTAATAGATTAGAAAACCATCTCGAAACTACAACGCTTGGTTCCAATGATACAAACCAACACCATATGGGAGAGAAGTAGAAAATATTGCCATTGTGGGTTGAATAACATTTTTACAAACTCCTGAATTAATCACATATTTGTTTTAAATTGCAAATGAGAAATCGAAGATTCAAAATTATATGTTTTGCATATTTCATTTTTCAGTGGTGTTACTACGAATTCATAAAAAGTAATCTCAAAATCAAGTATCAAGCCATGGATTGTTAATTTTAGGTACACATATATTATATGTAGTGTTAGATGGAAAAGAAGTTGTAGTACTATAAAAAAAATAAAAAAATTATGGTCTATTCAAGATAATATTATTATTTAATCAGCGGAACAACTTTTTGTCTAATATGCTAGCTTCATTTGTCTATAAATAATCTTATCATATATTAACACAACTAAGCAGAATAATGACTCAATGTAAGTTTTCGTACACCCCCTTTTTATTAAATAGACTCTTATATAATTTACATAAGTCTTGAAGATCCAAGAATCGAATAGCTCGAAAAATCATCACTTTAAGTTGTTTTATAGATTGTTTGTTCGTATTAGAAAATTATATTAGTGCATAAAAGGATACTAAAAGAATAGATTTGTAAAGTAGAAACTACACACTTTGCTTATCAGATAATATACCAAGAAGTACATGGGCCAAACAAAAGAACACTTATTTTCACCTGCAAAGGATGACAATAAAAAATCAGAAACCTTTTGAATGACATAAACATACGTTGTTCCTTGCAAACTAAATCATACGTATAACACTATGAGTCATCTGATTCATCAAATGTCATGCTCTATATATTTAAATCAATATATTATAGAAACAACAACCTCAAGAAAATTATGGATAATCTAAACTATGTTCTATTTTGAACTAAGAACAACTATTAGGATAATGAATCATTCTTAAAGTAAAAACAATATTCTGTTTTGCAAAGTGCAAGAAGTCAAATAGTTTCATTCATGCATTTTATTAAACACTTGTTATGCATATAACGTCGGAAAATTAATAACAACAATATACTTTGAAAGTTAACTCATGAGGAAGTAAAGGTTTTTGAACTTAAGTATCAAATTAGTGTTTTGAGAACAATGACGAAGGAATAAGAAATCAAACACTCATGAATGGTTAATACTCTATACTCCATATGCAACAAAGTTGAAAGGTTACAATCGAAGAAAAGAAAATTAAACTACGAACTGAGTAATACCTGAGCAAATTCATGGGGGAAAAGTTTGAAGAAGAAGCTAAGACCGTTTGAGTTTTAGAAAATAGAGAGAATGTTAGAAATATTTGTTTTAGCAAACCCAATTACACTTGGCATGTAAAACTGAAACACCGGTTTTTTCTCCAATTAGATTCAAAGGCTTTGGTCTCAATTTTCAAGGGCTTTTCAAATTTTAAAGATGGGCCTCGCATTGATTTAATTTTAAGATATTTAATGAATTGATGACATCACTGTATCGTAATTTTTAATATATATCTATTTCACATTATGACGTCAACAAAACTAATATTTAAATTTCAAAACCAATTAAAGCAATACACCTAATCAAAGATGACTTCACTCAAAACCCTCTTTTTTAATAGATAGAAATAGATTATGCAACTCCTGTGACTTTAAACAAAAAAATAATACGTGTACTTAAAGTACGTATGTGTAAGCTAAGAGGTAACTAATTTTTTGTGAAAAGTCAAACAAAAATACATTAATAATTAAATATTTAAAACCGCCCCACCACCACCGGCCACCACAAGTGGTAGTCGGTGGTGGGCGTGGATGGTGGTGGTGATGGTTGGTTTTGAATATTTAATTAAATTTTTTGTTTGATTTCTTCACAAAAAGTACAAGTCACACAATTTTATAAGTCGTCGGTCGCACAACAAATTAAATGCCCCTAGCTTACATATATATACTTTAAATACTTGGAAGGAGGACACGTGTCAAATTTTTGGTGGAGTCGCTCAAGTCGCATAATTTTTGGTGGCCAAATTGGAAGTCACTTCTTTTAAGGCAAACTTTTAGTCATGTTTTCGGTTTTGGGCGAAAATGAAATTAACTCTTGAAAATACATATATTTTAGATTACGGGCTTTTGCGTTTATATAAATCAAAATATGCAAAATTGCATGTATATTGAAAACATGCATAAAAATCATTGTATCATGTTCATTAAAAACTTATATCAAATATATATAGGGAATGGATCTAGTAAGAAGACATATAAAAATAAGAAGAATGAGAAATGTTTTCAGCCACACATTTCAAATGAAGAAAGAGAATTTAATGGGAGATGCATCTCTTTTTGTAAATGCATCTGAAATGTGCGGCTGTGATTATTTCTCATTATTCTCATTTTACTTTTATTTCTTATTTGATCCTTACTCAATATATATATACAATTATTCACCTTTAGAGGGGTATGTATGCAATTCCCCTAAAACTATAAAATGGAAAATTACATAAGTGGTCGTATTTAACCGTTTGTTTATACCAGAGTTGTTTTTTGTTAAAAGTTTTCTAAGGTTCTGTATCAAGGTTATGTTGTCATATCATATTATTAGTTTTTAACCTCATGCATAAACGAGCTTGTTAAATAAGAATTTCTTTTTATAAGATTATGCAAAATCTTTATACTTATAAGAGTGCACGATGTTAGATATTGAATTATATGTGTGATTTTTTCAATGCATACTAATTGTTTGGTAAAATGCCTATGTGAAAGTTAAAAAATTAGCTTGACATAAAATTAAGTTTCGCACATATATTTGTCTCTAAATAACTGGTAGTGGTTGTCTTTTTTTGAAAATTTGATTGGTGTTTTATGGATTTTATGATAAGATGATTTTCATTTGAAACTTTAACTCCATCTTTTGATGAATAATTACAGGGGACAAATTAGATGTTGAGTCTAGGTGTTTGAAATAATAATAATAATAATAATAAAACCAAATGCGCTGATATTGGATATAGGTTCATCCCCTTCTCTTTCTCTTCTTTTGGTGAACTCGAGAAGGAGGCGGTGCTGAAACGAATCCGAAAGTTCTCGGTCACTCAAGATATTGGTTTATGTGGTGCTAACTATATTTTTAGTAGGTTTGTTTTGCTATTGCTAGAGGAGTAGGGGCCCAGTTAGTCTCTCGGCTCCCCACTAATTTCTTGTAATTTCTTATGATTTTCTAATGAAGTGATGTTTTATTAAAAATAATAATAATAATAATAATAATAATAATAATAATAATAATAATAATAATAATAATAATAATAATAATAATAATAATAATAATAATAATAATAATAATAATAAGGGATAATGGTAGGAATGTCTCGGTTGGTCTGAGGTAATTTAATTTTCGGGCTGTTTTTTTTTTTTTTTTGCGTGTTTATTTTGGACCGGTTGCCCAGTGATTTTCTTGGACCCAACTATGGGCCGCCACGTGTCCGACAACCTATGACACAAGTACGTATGTTGAAAGTATATGTCATGTATTGTAAGGTATTGTTTTTTCCAACTTTATATTTTTTGGGCAACTTGTATTTATACACGAGGATATTTTGGTCATTTTACATTTTAATTAAAAAAAAAAGAATAAGAAAAAACCCACATACATACACAAATCACACTTACACCTCTTCTCCTCGACATAAGGCTAGTCCCAATCATGACCGGAGATGACCCAGGTCACCAGGTGCCACATTAGCTTTCTCTCTCCGACGATCAGACATGACCAGGATGCCACACTCGATGACCTTTTTTTTTTTTTTTTTTTTAATTTTTTTTTAATTCAAACATTTTAAACATTAAATTTAAATTCATTAAAATTAAAAAACATTACAATCGAAATTAAAAAAAAAAAAAAAAAAAAAAAAAAAAACATTACAATACTTAAAAGAGTAAAGAGTGAAATGACACTATAGATCAACCCTACCAAATCACAAATTCAAATCGGAGCAGGATTATTTAAAATTCAAATTCAAATTTCAAATTCAAATTCAAAATTCAAATTCTAATAGATGCGGGATTATTTAAAATTCAAATTCAAAATCACATCTACTTGATGACACTATATATACAACCCTACCAGTCCACCAATTCACACACACAAATCACACAATTCACATACAAAAATGTCTCGCAAAGATTTTTCTCATCAATTCCCAAGTCCACCAAAGTTGCCGGAAACAAGCTTTTCAACTTCACCACAGTTTCCTCCAACTAGCTTTTCAACTTCATAAGAAGTTGAAGTTTACTCAACACCACCGGAAAATGTCTTTCCGGTTTTCCAACCGAAAAACCTATTTTTAAACACTCCACCTGTGAACATGTCACACCCCCAAATTACATGTTTTACAGCGGAATGGAATACCTTGGGGAGGACTGTCATAGCATCAAAGTTACAGTTATATCAAACGACCTAAAGTGTCGTTTTGAAAATATCGTTTGATTCATTAAAATAATCGAGTTTACAAAGATTAGGTCCCAAAAGATTTTCAATATATCAAAGCGAGTTTGTTACAATCAAACGATAGTTAAGTGCATAAAATATAGGTGAGACGCGTCGACACCGCGACTCTATGATAAGTCCACATGCATGCCATGAAGTGAATGCCTTAGATACGAGATAAAACATGCTAAAAGTGTCAACACAATGGTTGAGTGAGTTCATAGAGTTTCGTTAACAAGTAAAGCTTTTAAAGAGCGTTCATGCAACAAAGGCAAAGTTTTGGTCATTTAGAATAGTCCACAAAGCAAAGGCATTGTAAATCCACTCGGTTCAAGTTCCGCCCATACAAAACTTGCAACTGTGTGTTCACAACCCACCGCCAAAATATGTATGTCTAATAGTCAAGTGCACATTATCGTAATGGTTCATAAAGCAAAGGAATTGTGAATCCACTCGGTTCCCAAGTTCCGCCCATACAAAACTTGCAACCTGTGTGTTCACAACCCATTGCACAAAAAATATAGTGTGTCTAGTAGTCGAGTATAAGTGGTCATAATAGTTCACAATATAATACCACGTATATAATAATGTATGCCGTGCAAAGCCCTAGAATAAATAATATCGTCCCGTAACATAGTGGACGAGAGGTTGGCCGACCTCTAATAGCGCTATCCATACTACCTACTAATAAGAGACTAACAATGCGAATGTACGAGCGAGACATCATACAACTATTATATACAATTAAGAACACTCGAACATGGGAGAATTTGCCTTTGCTCCGAACATGGGAGACTTTAGATTGAGAACGCTCCGTAACATAGTGAGACATTCTGCTCCGGACCGTGGAGGCTTTAAGATTGCCACAACAAAGGAGACTTTATAGTGATGCTCGAACATGGGAGACTTTATAGGGATGCTCGAACAAGGGAGACTTTATAGTGATGCTCCGATCATGGGAGACTTTAGGTCAAGGTCATAACACGTCACGGTTCAATAAGTTCAAACAAGTCATAAGTTTGTATTTAAGTTCAAGAGTTCCGTTCAAAAGTTCGTAATTAAGTTCAAAGATTTAAGTCGAGTTCAAAAGTTTAGAACACCAAAGAGCTCGAATAATATCAAAAGGTTCAAGATAGTCGAGCGTTCAAAATTACGTCAAACAAGTTTAAAATATATCAAAAGGGTCCTTGTACAAGTTAAAGAGATCAACTATATGTCAAAAGTTCATATCAAGTCCAAAGTGTTCACTTATATGTTAAAGTGTTCGAATCAATTTAAAAGAGCTCAAATATACATGTCAAAGGGTTCAAAATCAAGGAAAGTGTTTCAACTAATAGCGTTCAAAGATAGTGATCAATTTAGTTCGGGCATAATCTACTTACGCGCATAGAGTGAAACAAAAATATTTAAGTTCATATAAATGTAAAGTAAAAGCAAGTAGTTGAGCATGTATCTCCAGAAGAGTTTATAAAACAATTAAGCGAGTAAAAGTGGGACTACGAACTCACTGTTGCAATAGTTATGATGACAAAGTGGATGCACGAAATGAGACGCAACTCTCTAACCGCGACCTATTATGAATGATATGCTCTAATATAAGTCATGAAACAATGTCGTGCATGCAAACTCATATGATATCCATACCACTTGTACATTTTGGAAAATAAAGTTTATCGTCGAAATATATGTTTATGACATATTGTCAAGTTACCAAATACTTTACAAGTATTTACGTTGAAATGATATCCTCGATAATCATTTAGTGATTTATTATGAATCTATAACTTTTCGTCGCAAAATAATATAATTTGACAAGTCATGAAAGTGACTATATGGCCTCGGAAAGCTAGTCGTAAAATGGTGCACATCGAGTGTTAGGAAACAAACTCAACGGTTTTGGAAAGCTTGTATCGTTATCTCAAACTTTTAGCATTTAAGTTTTCATCATAGAGGTTCCGATCATAGAGAAAATATAGCTAAAGTATGGTACTTGTGTCAAAATATAGTTTAAGGGTGGTTTTCGCAAAGTTTAAATAACCGTAATTTATTCATTACAACTCCGCTCGACGAACGGTTGGACATTTTGGAAAATATGCTAGGCGAACTTACTTTTACTAGAAGACATCACGTTATAAAAGTATTACATCCTTGTTAAAACGACCCTCAACATGGTCACTTGTTGTCGTAATACTTGTCTAATAGAAATATATTAGTTTTTCTTATATAATATAGTTACGGCAACTTTATGTAAACACGTGTAATTTAATCGTTACAAGCCCGTTTTCTACATTTTAAATGTCCTTGGAATCGTGATAATATATACTAATATATTTTTGATAAGTCGACACATTCAATAACGCTTAAGACTCATTTTTGACTCGTAAAAAGTTAATATAACATGCTGAATTTTCTGGATTTTATAGTATTCGTCGTCAAATTTGAAAATAGCATAACTTCTTCGTTATAGCTCCGTTTTAATCCGTTCAAGCGCCACGTTTCGTTTTGAAGTGTATTTTCTAAATATCTAGCCCAAAATATTTTACAAACTGTCGGATTTTCCAGATTTCAAAAATATGGATGACCCTTATGTAAACTTGTCGAAATGAGTTTTTCTCGCGCCAAACCTATTCTAACCAATTCAAAACAACTCTGAAGCTATCCAAATCCTACCATACACCTTCTTAGGGTGTCATGGGTTCCTAGACCTCACCAAAAGTGATATGTTTCAAGGGATTAATTATAGGATAATTATAACTAATAATATGTAATAACAACATTAAAAGTGGTATAAATTCATATGTAACATGCATGTTTTCTTGCAAAATGATGAAATAACATAAAGATGAATATGAAAAGTTATGAAGATCATGAGATGCTTACTTGAATGATTATGTGAAAGAAAGTGATGAAAACCTTAATTAATCTTCAAGGTTTAATCCTAAACCTTAACTAGAACACATAATGGATCTTGTAAATACTTGTAGCTTGAAAAGTTTTGGATTCCTCCATGTTTCTTGAGTTGACCGGTTCATAGAGGAGAAGAAAGGAGAGCATTTTTTACACCTTGTTAATATCTTGTGTATGTGTTTTAGTATAATATCAATATAAGTAGAAGATATTTAGTAACAAAGTGTGTGAGTCACTTTGTTGGTCGACAACACACATAAGAAAAAGACTAGTTGTAATTTTTATAGCTAAGTACATTTGTGTAGTAGAAAAGTGTAGTTATTTAGGAATAATTAGTAACTTTTGTACTTATTTAAGCATTTAAGGTAGCGTTAACTAATAATAAATTTTAACGGGTCAAAATAAAATATATTTATGTCATAAAAGTTATAAAATATATTTCTTACAAGAATTGAGTGAAATAATGATTATCGTGTAGTATTTACTTAAAACCGTCGTAATTATTTATATATAACAATTTATATACAAAATAAATTAAAAACATCGGTAAACTAATAATATAATTTTATAGTCTTAAAATGAGTACAAAATATATTAAGAATACTAGTAGGTACCACAGGCGTTAGTGGTACCCATATAACCAAATTTTATGGCGAGCAAATGTCTTTCGATTATACATTTTTCATGATGATAACCTTACTGACGGTGTTGAGTATCTGTAAGTGCCCGCGCCTATCAGTAGCGGTACATAGTATTCAAAAAGTTAATGTAGTGTAGGTATTTGTGTGTGTTTGTTTTGTTTATCCGTGTGTATAGTTTAAGGTACATTATTTAACGATAATAGTATGATTATGATGAAAAATCGATTAATGTTGTATATGTGTCGTATAATTTGCTGAAAAGACGATTAGTATACGTTCTACTGTAGAAATGCAAATTTTAGTTTTGTATACTAATAATGATATCAAGTAAAGATTTGATTCTTTTATACTTAAATAAATTATAACCTTTTTGAGTTTCATTTAAATGTTAAAAAAGTTATGTTAAAAGTAGAATTATGATTTTGGTCAAAATGTAACTCATTATATTAAACTTAAACAATTTTTTAATAATTTACACTAAAAGTGTAACCGGCAATTAGCTTTTACTAATCCTAAAAGATCCTTACTTATAATGTTAATTCCTAGTATTGCAAAAAAACAATTTTATAATAATTTACACTAAAAGTGTAACCGACAATTAGCCATTAATAATCTTAAAAGATCCTTACTTATAATGTTAATTCCTAGTATTGCAAAAAACGGTGTGATTGGTTTTATCAACGCGAGCTAACATATCGTCTTTCACCATGTTAGGAAATTGAACATGATCACCTTAAAAAATAAATCTATCATCTCGTGATGACCCTTTTTATACTAAAAACAAATAACACAATTTAATGTGAATTTAAAATTGTGTAACCGAAAGTTGTTTACTTGATTGTATTTTAAATGTTTTTTCTTACAATCATTTGTATCCACAAAGTTAGACTCTTTATATAGGACCGAAGGTCAATAATGGTTATTTACTTAGTTGTATTTTAAATATTTTCGGTTACAATCACTTGTTTATTTATTACATAAATTGATTTCATTTCAAAACCACGTCGGTTACTAATTAGTATTTGACCATCTTAAAAACTTATGTTGCAAAATTAGCAAGATTAGTCGTACTTAAAAAATTAGTTGCACCTCTAACATGGATGACAAAAAAATCAATAAATCTTGATATTTTTTTCTTAAAGAACAGGATATCTTAAACTTTGATGGCAAAAAATATAATTGATCTTGATCTCGAACAAATGTATTAACATATATCGCCTTTAATCCTAAGTCTCTATTTAAACTCAAACATAAGTGTACTTTTAAATAGCTTAACATTCGAATCATAAGGCTTTAAAACTACTGGATGTCAGAAAACCCAAACTTTAGAATTAAATATATACACCTTTTTCCAAAATACAACATTATATCAAAATTTACATAATACACTTTTTATTAACAATGACTCTAATAATAAAGTGTACATATTCCAGCGACACCAACAGTGGCTACTTGACCTTTTTCCGGCGAGAGCGGCGACAATACCTTTTTCCGGCGAGAACGGTGACATCACCTTTTCTACAAATAAAACCTACAGGTTTGTAGAAAAAGCTTCAAAAACTTTATTAACATAAATAGCTCTATTAGAAAAAACTCAAAAAAAAAAACTTAATGACCTGTTGTCCCGCTAACATAATACAATTATCTTTGTATTTAAAAATAAGACTTAACCAACATCATCAATCTATCTATCTATTTTCAAGAAACAACAAAACCATCATGACAAGATGAATAATAATAATAAGTTGAATGAGACACAAGAACGATTTCAGATTCACACCGAATCAACGCAAGTGTAGAAGTCGCCTATCGAATCGAACAACTTTCCAATCTTCTTTGCATCCATTATTTAAATACCTAACAACATGGAAAACCTTTTTAAATACCGAACATCACTTTCAATCATTAACAAAAAATAAATCATCTTCAAAAAGATTAAAAACAGAAGACAACAGAAAATACGAATACAAATGGCCACATTAGCTCGGTAAACTCATAGATCTCTTGATCTCATATGAGTATGTTGTGTGCTTGTGTAGAGATAGATAGTGAGAGATGCATATGAGTTATCGGTGAGTATGTTTTTAGGGGAGCAAAGGTGCATGGGTTTTTATAATAGATAGGTTGGGACAAGGCTCAGTTTTATTGGTCTATTACAAGCCTTTAATGGGCTGTTATAACTTACAAGTATGTATTAATATTAGAATTTAAGAGAATTATGGGCCATTACAAGCTTTTAAGGGCATTTACAAGACTTTCTAGGCTTCTAATTATATGTGCATGTATTAATTTTTCATAATAAAAGTAAGACAAATATTTCTTATAATGGAAATGTTTTTGGTCTTACAATTTTAAGACTACCTCTTTTAGCAAGTCCCAAATCTATTATAAAGTAGTATAGATTTTTGAAGTGTCGGATCAATATTCAAAATAATCTTTCTGGCGATAGCGTTTATTTAATAAGAAAATAAGCGTTTAATGTAAAATGCAAAACCATGCACGAACCGATATGAAATGATGAATATTGAGTTTGAGAAATGACCGGAAATTGAGAATTGTGACATTCTTCCCATGTCAGCGGAATCACGTCCTCGTGATTCGATTAATGATACTATGGTCCGAACCTCGACAAGGGTTCTAAAAGTTTATGCTCATGTATGGTCTATATGATTAGGTCAATGCTCATGCGTATGGGTTTCTCATCGAACTAAATACGTTCTTGTGCTATCGTGAGCATTTCCCGTCCTAAATACATGCTCTCTTATGACTAGGCTCGATGAGGCAGGCTTTCCCATTCTCGACCGAAATCCTCAAAAGATTTTTAGGTAACCGATTTTTACTTAATCCCACAACTCATCAAACAAGAACGTCATACGATTAGGCTAAATCGGTTTAGGTAACAACTTGTTTCTAGCTCGATCTTTGCAACTCATCAAACAAGAACGTCACTCGGATCAAGCTGAAACAAGTGGTTTGAAGAAAATCTTTTGAAAATTTGGCTCGATTCGGAATTGCTTACACATATGAGACTACTACTCCTTCATTGCATGATTCTTCCCGAATTAGACATAGGTGATCGGGCTATGTATAATTTAGGAGTAACTAGGCAATGCTTGGACTAATCGTCTCATATGATGTTTGGTGTTGAGTCATAAGTTCGCATGTATAAGGGTATGCACTTATAATGATATGATGAGATGCTATGATGATGTAGTTATAGTCTAGGGTCAATGATGCAACCTAGTTCTCTATAACCGACGCTCGATACCAATCATCACACCCCAAATTACTGTTTTACAGTGAATGGAATACCTTGGGAGGACCGTCATAGCATCAAAGTTACGATTATATCGAGCGACCTAAAGTGTCGTTTGATTCATTAAAATAATCGAGTTTACAAAGATTAGGTCCCAAAAGATTTTCAATATATCAAAGCGAGTTTGTTACAATCAAGCGATAGTTAAGTGCATAAAATATAGGTGAGACGCGTCGACACCGCGACTCTATGATAAGTCCACATGCATGCCATGAAGTGAATGCCTTAGATACCGAGATAAAACATGCTAAAAGTGTCAACACAATGGTTGAGTGAGTTCATAGAGTTTCGTTAATAAGTAAAGCTTTTAAAGAGCGTTCATGCAACAAAGGCAAAGTTTTGGTCATTTAGAATAGTCCACAAAGCAAAGGCATTGTAAATCCACTCGGTTCAAGTTCCGCCCATACAAAACTTGCAACCTGTGTGTTCACAACCCACCGCCAAAATATGTATGTCTAATAGTCAAGTGCACATTATCGTAATAGTTCACAAAGCAAAGGAATTGTGAATCCACTCGGTTCTAAGTTCCGCCATACAAAACTTGCAACCCGTGTTCACAACCCATTGCACAAAAAATATAGTGTGTCTAGTAGTCGAGTAAAAGTGGTCATAATAGTTCACAATATAATACCACGTATATAATAATGTATGCCGTGCAAAGCCCCTAGAATAAATAATATCGTCCGTAACATAGTGGACGAGAGGTTGGCCGACCTCAATAGCTATATCCATACTACCTACTAATAGGAGACTAACAATGCGAATGTACGAACAAGACATCATACAACTATTATATACAATTAAGAACACTCGAACATGGGAGAATTTGCCTTTGCTCCGAACATGGGAGACTTTAGATTGAGAACGCTCCGTAACATAGTGAGACATTATGCTCCGGACCGGGAGGCTTTAAGATTGCTCGAACAAAGGAGACTTTATAGTGATGCTCGAACATGGGAGACTTTATAGGGATGCTCGAACAAGGGAGACTTTATAGTGATGCTCGATCATGGGAGACTTTAGGTCAAGGTCATAACACGTGCGGTTCAATAAGTTCAAACAAGTCATAAGTTTGTATTTAAGTTCAAGAGTTCCGTTCAAAAGTTCGTAATTAAGTTCAAAGATTTAAGTCGAGTTCAAAAGTTCGAATACCAAAGAGCTCGAATAATATCAAAAGGTTCAAGATAGTCGAAGCGTTCAAAATTACGTCAAACAAGTTTAAAATATATCAAAAGGGTCCTTGTACAAGTTAAAAGAGATCAATTATATGTCAAAAAGTTCATATCAAGTCCAAAGTGTTCACTTATATGTTAAAGGGTTCGAATCAATTTAAAAGAGCTCAAATATACATGTCGAAGGGTTCAAAATCAAGGAAAGTGTTTCAACTAATAGCGTTCAAAAGTTAGTGATCAATTTAGTTCGGGCATAATCTACTTACGCACATAGAGTGAAACAAAAGATATTTAAGTTCATATAAATGTAAAGTAAAAGCAAGTAGTTGAGCATGTATCTCCCAGAAGAGTTTATAAAACAATTAAGCGAGTAAAAGTGGGCTACGAACTCACTGTTGCAATAGTTATGATGACAAAGTGGATGCACGAAATGAGGCGCAACTCTCTAACCGCGACCTATTATGAATGATATGCTCTAATATAAGTCATGAAACAATGTCGTGCATGCAAACTCATATGATATCCATACCACTTGTACATTTTGGAAAATAAAGTTTATCGTCGAAATATATGTTTATGACATATTGTCAAGTTACCAAATACTTTACAAGTATTTACGTTGAAATGATATCCTCGATAATCATTTAGTGATTTATTATGAATCTATAACTTTTCGTCATAAAATAATATAATTTGACAAGTCATGAAAGTGACTATATGGCCTCGGAAAGCTAGTCGTAAAATGGTGCACATCGAGTGTTAGGAAACAAACTCAACGGTTTTGGAAAGCTTGTATCGTTATCTCAAAGTTTTAGCATTTAAGTTTTCATCATAGAGGTTCGATCATAGAAAAATATAGCTAAAGTATGGTACTTGTGTCCAAAATATAGTTTAAGGGTGGTTTTCGCAAAGTTTAAATAACCGTAATTTATTCATTACAACTCCGCCGACGAGCGGTTGGACATTTTGGAAAATATGCTAGGCGAACTTACTTTTACTAGAAGACATCACATTATAAAAGTATTACATCCTTGTTAAAACGACCCTCAACATGGTCACTTGTTGCCGTAATACTTGTCTAATAGAAATATATTAGTTTTTCTATATAATATAGTTCGGCAACTTTATGTAAACACGTGTAATTTAATCGTTACAAGCCCGTTTTCTCGTTTTAAATGTCCTTGGAATCGTGATAATATATACTAATATATTTTTGATAAGTCGACACATTCAATAACGCTTAAGACTCATTTTTACTCGTAAAAGTTAATATAACATCTTGAATTTTACGGATTTTATAGTATTAGGTCAAATTTGAAAATAGCATAACTTCTTCGTTATAGCTCCGTTTAATCCGTTCAAGCGCCACGTTTCGTTTGAAGTGTATTTTCTAAATATCTAGCCCAAAATATTTTACAAACTGTCGGATTTTCCAGATTTCAAAAATATGGATGCACCTTATGTAAACTTGTCGAAATGAGTTTTCTCGCCCAAACCTATTCTAACCAATTCAAAACAACTCGAAGCTATCCAAATCCTACCATACACCTTCTTAGGGTGTCATGGGTTCCTAGACCTCACCAAAAGTGATATGTTTCAAGGGATTAATTATAGGATAATTATAACTAATAATATGTAATAACAACATTAAAAGTGGTATAAATTCATATGTAACATGCATGTTTTCTTGCAAAAATGATGAAATAACATAAAGATGAATATGAAAAAGTTATGAAGATCATGAGATGCTTACTTGAATGATTATGTGAAAGAAAGTGATGAAAACCTTAATTAATCTTCAAGGTTTAATCCTAAACCTTAACTAGAACACATAATGGATCTTGTAAATACTTGTAGCTTGAAAAGTTTTGGATTCCTCCATGTTTCTTGAGTTGACCGGTTCATAGAGGAGAAGAAAGGAGAGAGCATTTTTTTTACACCTTGTTAATATCTTGTGTATGTGTTTTAGTATAATATCAATATAAGTAGAAGATATTTAGTAACAAAGTGTGTGAGTCACTTTGTTGGTCGACAAGCACACATAAGAAAAGACTAGTTGTAATTTTTATAGCTAAGTACATTTGTGTAGTAGAAAAGTGTAGTTATTTAGGAATAATTAGTAACTTTTGTACTTATTTAAGCATTTAAAGTAGCGTTAACTAAGAATAAATTTTAACGGGTCAAAATAAAATATATTGATGTCATAAAAGTTATAAAATACATTTCTTACAAGAATTGAGTGAAATAATGATTATCGTGTAGTATTTACGAAAACCGTCGTAATTATTTATATATAACAATTTATATACAAAATAAATTGAAAACATCGGTAAACTAATAATATAATTTTATAGTCTTAAAATGAGTACAAAAATATATTAAGAATATTTTTGGAAGTGTCGGATCAATATTCAAAATAATCTTTCTGCGATAGCGTTTATTTAATAAGAAAATAAGCGTTTAATGTAAAATGCAAAACCATGCACGAACCGATATGAAATGATGAATATTGAGTTTGAGAAATGACCGGAAATTGAAAATTGTGACAGAACAATCCAATTGTTCCAACTCCACCTGTGAACAGTCCACAGGTGGACCTTGAAAACAACCCATTCGGGTTAAGTGAGGCTTCTCTTCGTCAACTTGAACAGGATGAAGAAAATTATAGGGAGATTATGGAAGAGCAGGCACGTGAGGAAGTTGCTCGTCGTGAGCAAGAAGTAAGGGAAGCTCAGTATCTCCAAGATAACTATCTTGACATAATGGAGACCCGGCTCGTTAATGGCGAGTTTAATTCCCTTTCAAGTTCTGAGGGTTGGGTCTCAGATGATTCGTTTTTTAAAGTTTTAGTAGTTTTATTTTTATCAGTATGCGTTGTAGTTTTTATGTTTAAGCGTATTATATATTTCATGTTTTCAGTTAATTGTTCAAGTTTCAATTTGTGTTTTTCATCAGTATGCGTTTATGTTTGCATTCTTTTTTCCTCTACGAACCTTTCAATCTTTATAAAACACATCACTTTCAAAATTATTTACCCTCTCCAAAAATAAAACTCAAGAAATAAAAAAAAGAGACAAAAAAAAACAAAAAAAAAGGAGAAAAAAGTCGGTCAGTTTTTGAACTGATGTCCAAAATTTTTGGACATCGACCGATGTCACGCCCGAACTCCACATCCATGATGCCCGACTCCAAGATCGGTCGAGGGACGGATTTTTTGGTGCCCAACCGATATTCACCCCACGATTGGGACTAGCCTAAACCATCACAACTTACACCACAACAACCACCCAACAACCCGAATAGACTTTGACGTTCAGTTCTCGAGTTGAAATGGAAGAGGAAAGTAGAGGAAATGGAAAGTTTTTTGTGTTCTTGAGTCTTTTTTAAAGGACGAAAGGGAAATGGAAAGGAAATATGGAGGAAGATTTTTTAAGTAAATATTCCTCCCACTTTTGGGAGGAAAGGGAAAGAAAACGGAACCATATGTTATATAAAGACTAATATACCCTTTTTAAAACATTTTACATTATCAATTAAAGGGCATATATGTAATTTGATCAAGTTATTTTCCTTTTCCTCTCACTCAAGAACATGATTATGATTACTTTCCTTTTCTTTTCCTCTATCTCAAGAACATAACAACTAACACTTACTTTCCTTTTCTCTTTCCTATTCTTTTCCATTTCCCTTCCCTAAAAACTCGAGAACTGAGCGTGAGAGAGCATCTAATTATCTGCGACTAAAAAACAATTCAAAGTTGCTTCTTATTTTAAGTTTTATTATTAGATACACGGTTTTAATTACCAATACCAAACACTCCAACTGATAGTGAAAATCGTAGTGCATAATGCATTAAGTTTTTAGATGTTAAAGTTCTAATTTATGGTATCTCTGTTGCATATTGAATTAGGATGGGTCAATATGGTTCTTTACTACCGAACAATTCGTGGGTTGTCGTCCATTCACAGTTCAAGCAAGTTATGAAGGTTTTGCTTAAGGTAGTATAGCCAATTCAGTTACTTTGTAGTTATTTATTTTATTTTTTTAATAACTGTGGAAAACTAGAATGGGGGGTTGAATAGTTTTACCAATTTAAAACTTCCTTTTAAATATTTAGATCGACTAATGTCAATCTATTTGGATGTGTATGTTGGACGTTGATAGATAGATATATATAAAAGTGTAATGAAAGATAAAGAGTAAGAAGTACATAACCACGACACGAGTATTTATAGTGGTTCGGCTACAAGGACACCTTCCTTGCCCTACTCCACTCCCCGAGTCACCTACTCGAGAGTTCGTAATCACTACACGACACCAACTCCTTATGACGGAGAAGCCTTCACAACGTCGCCTACTCTTTTTCATGTACTAGGCTAACCACCAGGTTCTTTCACACCAAGGTGAACCACACCTACTACAACGTCGCCTACCCTTTATCCGGTACTAGGCTAAGTACCGAGTTCCATTACAATGGAGGAACTACTACCTAACACTACACAACACCTAATCCCAAAGGAGACCAACTCCTTATTACAACACCATCAAGGATATCAACATCCTTGAATATAAACAATCACTATATGTATAACGATGCACCTCATCGATTATACGACCTAGGCATTCTTCACTAATGCCACTTGATGTGATTCATAGGCATCCTTTACTAATGCCTTTTATTTTCACATTGGCGGGCATGCTCCTCCTTTTATTTTCTGAGAAATCGCTAATGCGCCGAGTGAACGCATCTACTTTTTGGCGGCGCCACGGAAGCGATATATCTTCATCCTCCTGGTCGCGATATTTTCTCCTGGATTTCCAGTGTCCGGTTTCGCTATCCTAGTTGTCCGAGGAGTTACCAAAGGACGAGTTTTCCCTCTTTCGGCGCTTGCGCCGACTATCCTCAGAGTTCCCACTTGAAGGGCTTTCACTTGGAGAGTACCATCGTCCCAGTCTGTCATGGACCCTGCGGCTTCCAAGGCTAGCGTGGACATTGGTACGCCGTCCATCTTCCTCGTGTTCCCCAAGGTGATGCATGTCCGCTGCTTCATCATCCTCAACTCTCCTCCCAATCCTGGTGAATACTGGGGGTTGGCGGCTATTCCTTCCGCGCTTTTCCTTCTGATGGCGCGGTGGAGATATCTCATACTCCGGGCCGAAATTGAGTCGGGCGTGCAAACTCCGACCTGACCTCTTTTTCGCTTCCTCTTGCATGAGAGCAGCCAAGGTTTCGTAGTTTTGAGACACGAAATCACTTGGCGCTAGTTCTGGCGCAACCCCTTCTAGAGCAAGGGTGTCTGTTTCTACCACTAGACCCTTGTTTCTGTCAGGTGCGTCTGGTGCTTTTGTGAGGTCCGTCTCTAGCACCGATTGGAGTGGAGTGGTAAAAGGAGTGCGCAGTGGACCTTCTGCGCCAGTGGTGGTTGGGGTGGCCTAGGTTGTCCCCGAGCGTGGTTCCACCGTCGGGAAGACCAGATCTGGGCCTGATCCTTGGTTTCTAGTAGCGCTGGTTGTCCTAGAGGCTTGTTTAGAAACTGACCCACTTTGCTGTTTCTTCCCATGTATGTCACCATGCGATCGCTGGTTTTGATTTCCTTGCTTTGTCATTCTAGTTCTTAGTTCTTAGTGATGGTCCCACGGATGGCGCCACTTGTTGATACAAAAGTTGGGCGTTCCTTGTTTGGACTCCGGTTCTCGTACCAATTGAATCTTGATGCTTGAGACATGCGTACTAAGTAAACAGAAAACACCGTTAGGCTTATCGTGGGATTGTCTCCCTCGATTATCCTCCGGCGTGAGAGTAAGTAATCGGTTTTAAGGTTAATGGAGAGTTAGGGTTTTTGATCGTACCTTTAATGAGGGATAGGGTTCCCTTTATATACACACGAAACCCTTGTTGGTTTCGTGTTCCCCAACCTTCGGCGTGTCCCGCCTAAGTCGGTTGGTAAACGCTTATCTCCAAAGATAGGAGATATCCGATATCTTATTCCATAAATAACTTTGGGTTTGGGCTTTCGTGAGCCCAAACAGTTATTGGGTTAGCCCATTCGTAGTGGGCTTGTTAGTGGCGTTCACTGGTCGGGTTCGTAACCCGAATGCGGACTATACGTCATCAACAACGCTTGACACCTTTCACTAATGCCTTCTTCTTGACACCTTTAGCATTCTTCACTAATGCTTTTGACACAGACGTTAAGCACCTTTCACTAATGCTTTCGTCTTGACTCTTTCGGCATCCTTCACTAATGCCTTCAACACAACTCATCTACGGAGGAAGAAAGAACTATCAACAAGAGAACCTCAGTAGTCTTGATGATGACGAAGCATGGCAACTCATGGACTTGAGCTTGCTCGACTTCAAGAAGTGGTGATCTCGCCTTTAAGAGGAACCTATAGAATCACACGAAAACAAAAGAAAAACTACATAGAAAGATCCCTTAGGATCAGTGGTTAGAGAGTTACAATACTTGGGGAAAGTATGTGTGAGAGTTGCAAGCCAAAAGGAAAAAATGGCTCACTATTTATAGAGGAGAAATGCTTACTGTTCCCCGGATCCCACGGATCCCTCCCACAAGGGATCCGTTTAGTGTAAAACTAAGGATCCGTGGGACGCTCCTCTATGCCCATGGGTATTTTGGTTATGGGTCATGGGTTATGGGTTGATCCATGGTTCTTTTATTAGATACAATGTATCTTATGAGTGCAATGCACCTAGTCAAATGAGTATGGGTCAATACCATGGGTTATGGATGTGATCCATGGGTTGTAGTTTTTACTCATTATAATACATACTAGTTATGTATATATTTACCCAATATGTAAACACTAGTTGTTGTACATATGTATTACTAAATCATAAAATCACTTATACTTGTTTTAGTGTTTTATGTGAAAACGTTAAGTGTGTTAGAAAACTATTGGCTCAAACTATTTACGTATTTTATTTGTTTCCTTAAAATGATTTTACGTTTGTTATCGACAAAACATTAGAAGATCGTAAAATATAAATAAACCTTTTTACGGATTATTTGTATTAACAATCTCCCTTTTGTTGATGACAAAACATAAAATTATTTTAAGGAAAACTAAAATTGTAAACGTTCAATTGAGTTTTACTCTCTTCCCCCTTTTGTCGAAACAAAAAGAGCGTCGAAAAGAAACTAACACATTGTTTTAAGAAAAACATGTAAAAAGAAAAGATGTAAAGAGAGCAAGTGACGGGAATGGTTCTCGTCTTAACTCCCCTTGACAATTCCATCCCTTTGTGTGAGCGTCAAGTAAATATAAACTAATAGGCTAACGAATTGCAATTTTGTTTGCAAATGGTTTCGCCCTTGTGACGAAAATGCTCCCCCTTGAAGATTGCAACTTTGCAATGGGGTGTCATGAAGTGTAATCCAAATAAGGATTAAGTTGCAAATGGTTTTGCAATGTATGGTTTGACACAAAGCTCCCCCAACTTTTATAAGTCAAGAAATGACTAAACGTCAAATTTTGCAAAATTATCTTATCCACACCATCATTAAAAATCCATTTTACAAAATCTTAAATCTTTTGAAACCGTGTCATTCTACGCAATTATTGATTTCAAACAAAGGAGTAATTATTACTTGAAATATTGTCTTGGTCAAATTCATATAAATAGTTACTCAAATAAAGATTTCAAACAAAAATCTTCTCCATTCCCTTAAGAAGAAAAACGCACAAGGGTGTTAAGTTCTTCATGTGTATTTTGAAAATCTACAAAATAAGGGTTAGAAAACAAGAGTATAGTGCATAAATTCCTGCAAATAAGACTCAAGTTAGTAGAAAATTGTTCTTCTGTACCACGGATCCCATGGTTCCCTCTTTTGTGGGATCCGTCTAGGCAATTTCCTGGGATCCGTCTGTCTGGTGACAGATTTTCAGCAATGATGGTATATCAAACAATGCTAAATATGGAAGTGAGATATGTATACAAACAACAAACATATACTCAAAGCAATATGGCAAATAAGTTATCATTTAATAAACAAAGAGATAATCAAGAAATCTCTAAAAACTAAGAAAATGATTTAGCCATGCAATACATATTCCACTTAATACTAATGAGTAACCTAAACTTAAGAAGCAACTACGTGCTTAAGGATGATCAAAATGGGAGTCCTAAACGTTTTAAGTTGAGTTTGAGACTAGGACACCGTTTTAGGCTCATGGTTGTTTAGGTTTGTTGACCTCTTCGAAACATTCGAGGAGGTGATAAAACATGAAATGTTGCTTCTCACGTAGTTCATGTATCAACCTTTCAACATGTTGACAATGATAGCAATCCTTGTCATGGTTTTGAGCTTCTTGAAACGGAGGTTCAAGTGAGGTGGGTTGAGGATCCTCAAATAAAGGAGGAATTGGTGGAGGCTCATTAAGTGTTGGCTCAACAATGTTTGAGGGTGGAGGTAGAGAATTGTCAACTTCCATGTGGTCGGGTGGTTGACTTTGATGTCTCCTCATAATCCAAAATGGACTATTGGGGGGAAATGGAGAAATTGACATTGGTGCAAGTGTTGATTCAACACTTTGGTTTTGTTGTACAACTTTTTCTAGTGAATTTTTTGGTAATGGTGGAGGATGAGATGGCCAAGGGGTAAGTCCTCTAAGTTGTGAGAATGTGGAGATGATTGTGAGGTGTTAAATGATGTGGCTCTAGGCACCAATGATGTTGGTTGAGTTGAAAAGGGTGTGTTTGGTTTAGTAGAGTTTGGTGATGATATCCTTGTGGGAACAATCCTCTTGGGAATTAGTTTGATTGGTTTATTTGGTGTAGGGGAAATCCTAGCATTGGTGGATTTAACCGGAGATGATTCGGTTGAGGAAACTTCGTGTATGACCCTAGCAAGTTTCTTGGGTGGTTCTTGGGTGGATGAGTTAGCACTAGGAGCTTTTCTCATGATGAAATGAATAAGGAGGATGTTTCTAATTGCTGAGAATTGAGTTGTGTTTGATGACTAAGGAGTTCTAGCAAGATGACTTATAAAGGGAAGAATTTGGCAAGTGCATTTAAGACTTAAGCCATTAAGATTCATGGAAATGTGATGATTAACATGCACAAGATTAAAGTTCAGAGTTTCACTGATCTAGAGACTTAATAAAAATGAGGTGGAGTGTCCAAGTTAGCAAGATGAGCTTGAGATGATTGTTTTGGCTAGAATTGACATAATCTGTCACCCGGATCCCACGGTTCCCTCCTTTGAGGGATCCGTCTAGGCTAATCCTAGGGATCCGGCTCTCAGAACTATGAAAGGATAAAATGATGTTTCTAAGGTCTAAGATCTATACCATCTTGAGTGTTTCAGTCCTCCTAAGTATCTTAAATGAGGTGTACTTGAATGATCAAGTCATAATAAATGATCAAGAGATGAGTGATATAGCTAATGATTGCCTTTTATGGAAGAAAATGAGACTAAATGACTACTAATGGATGTTCAAGGATGACACTAAGAGTTTTGATGGTGTCAAGTCATAATAAATGATCATAGAGATCGATGTTAGCTTGAGATGGAGTTTGAAAATCCTCAAAATCAAAATAATTGAAAAACTAATTTTGAAAAGGTGCATTTCTCGGGACATAAGGGCTTAGACCCGCCATTTTTGCATATTTTCTCACCCCAAAAGTATAAAACAGTTTATTAAGAGATAAAGATGTGGGCGGCACCGACATGCGACCTAGATAAGGAGTGTAATGTTTAGTCCATTGTTTTAAGTATTACTTACTTAAAGTAGTTCAATGGTTTTTATAATTGTAGTAAAACTAAACTTTAGTTTGTAAAAATTATTAAAATGGTTTTACTAGTAAGTATACGAAGTATATATACTTTTCACGTTGACCTTATAATGGTGTCATCGATATATGAGTTGTTTCAAAATAGTCATGGTGTTCTATTAGTAAGTATACAAAATGTACATACACTTATTTGAGTTGACACTTAGTAGTATTGTCAAAAGTAAATATTAGTTTGTTTATTTTTCTAGTGGTATTTAGAAAATATGTAAGTTAAATTTGAAAGCTACAAAATTGATTGAATGACTTGATGGTCTCCATTTATTTATCATAATTTGTTCTCAATATATATAGTTCTTAACGTGAAATCCGCTTGACGTACATTTGTCCACATAATGACGTTAAATATTGTCGTAGGCATTTTTGGGTGAATCATGTTTTTAAAACACTTGTTGTTTATGTCCAACTTTCATACATGTTTCGTTAAATTACAACTTTTGTACATAATTGACGTTAAGACGATAAGTAACGAGGTGAAAAGAAAGAATAGACGGTGAATGGTTTTCGTTATTTGTCGTCCGATAAATTGTCCCGGGTATTACCTCATTCGACCATTCTAGACATACTAACAGATGCTACATAAATACCCATGGGCTGCGGCCCATTTTAGATGTCAACATGGTACTAAGTATTGGGCCTGGCCCGGTGTGGTAATTGTAACGAGAAGGGAAGAAAGGGGCAGGTCCAACGTTTGCTACTACTCTTTGCTAACAGAAGTTTTAGAAAAATTTCATTTCCAGGTTCTTATTGCAAAAGTTCACATCTTTGGCTTTCAAGTGTAACGTGAGTAACATGGCTCGAGTCACTTGTTTCGTTCACGCTCCAACTTATGAAGCCAAAACTCTCGACTAGTGATCATGACTTCATTACTTTGGTACTACCAAGAATGGAGTTGTCGACTTATACATCTCCGAAACACTTTTATTTTTGATGGCAAGTTGTACTTATTGAAAATGAAATAACGAAGGAAAAGTGGCTATGGTTGAGATTTGTTTCTAGCGAGACTTGACTAAACCATTGACGGCAATTACGAGCAAGGTGTGACGAAACCATATGGTAGTTGGGTACTACCCAACTTGGTTCCCTTCTTATGCACACAATAATTTCGACCCAAGGCTCCTAGTTAGAAATCCAACATGTAAGGTGTTTTGATGACTAATAATCGGTTTCTCAAACTAGGACAAGATTACGACATGGTGTAAATCTTTAGCGTAAGACTCGGATATGACCTATCTAACTCGACAGTTGTTACTTCGACAAGAATAATGTCCAAATCAGATTTCAGGTGACACTTCCATTTAACATAACGCAAGATTTGACAACGGTTTAGGAGATATCTAGCATATCACTTTCATTATGAGATCGACGATAGTAGGTTTGACAACAAACAAATTAACAACAAGTCTCAGGTTCTATAACAATGTGACTCGAATTTTTATGACCCTTAACTTCTAGTATTCTTGTTTTCCTTACTTCTCGATAGAAAACTTAGACAATTAGCAACCTTAACGACATCAAGTTTACATGAAACTATATCATTTACTAACATCATAAGCTTTATTAACAACAACACACTTAGTTCCATAATCGAATAATCAATCTTATTAACAACCCAGATAGTAAATTTTTAACAAAACAAGATTGAGTAAATTTCTTACAACGAAATGGATGATAACGAAGTCGAAGGCCAACCCGAGTATCTAACACCACAAACGGACCCAATCAATTCGGAGTGAGTACCCAAGCAGAAGTTTCCCTATGCTTCTCAGTTCCCTTATATTTTTGTGGTGAAGTTTGGAGTGTGATACTCTTGGTTGGTCTCGGCTGGGAATAAAAGAAAAACACAAGAGGTGATTGATAACCATTTTAGTTAATCTTTCAATCAACTTTGACAAGTTTTGTTGGTTTGTGGCATGCCTCTGAATCCTTGCGCGGCTCAACTATGGCAGGAAAAAGGTGAGGAAACAAAAGCTTGTATCAAAGTAGTTTGATGAGTGTCTAAATACTCATCATTTTTGTACCATTTAAACTGCAAAAACATCTGAAAACACTCAAATGCATCAAAATGATAAAAATATCACAAATAAGTGTTTTATGTGTTTTAAATGCAAAATATCAAAATCGGTGAAAACGATCAAGTTTGCATAATTGGCGCTTTAGTCCCCAAGTTTCAAAAGTTGTCAAAAACAGTCCCTGTAAAACAAAATAAAGAAAATATCATTTCAAGTCCCTAGGATTCATGAGTTGTCAAAATTGGTCCTTGAGATTTAAATTTGCAAAATTACAACTTAGGTCCCTAAACTTTGAGAAATTGTCATAAATGGTCCTTAAGTTTGAAAATGTCAACAATGGTCCTTGTACTATTGAAACTTGTCAAAAGTGACCTTGAAACAACTTTGAGAAAATGGCGTGATTGGTCCTCAATTTTGCGTAATTGCAAACAAGTCCTTGTTATTAAAACCAAACCTTTGACCCTTCTCACAGATTTGGTCCCCGCCAAAACCCTTATGACCCCCGCCATATAACCTTTTGGACCCCAAGTCAAACATCCAACAAATACCCCACTCCCGCCCAACTTATCTTCTCCTTTCTTCCCCACTTGACTGCAACTCTCACCCATCTCCCATCACCTCTCACCTTATCTCTTCCAACCCCCCCTCATCATCACACCTACACTCCACCACCCCAGTTGCAATATCACAGTCCACAAAGGTCAAAACCATCTTTCCCGCCAATTTTGATCAAACGGCCAAAATCCATCCAAGTAATCCAATGGCCTCAATTATGAGTGGGAATTGATCAGAAGAGAGAGAGAAGACATTTGGTGTATAAATAAAGGAAAGAGAAGCAAGAGGAAAGGCAGTAATTAGTTTTAAATTTTCATGTATGTCGTTTTTTCTTAAACTGTCTTAATTAGCTTCTAAATTTGTAACTTTAAGTTTGATTGTACTGAAACTAAGTTGTTTAACCATTGTACTCACTTTTAAATATCAATTCAAGGTCTTGCATAAGTTTCATGTTTTTTATGTTCCTGTTATAAATTCAGTTTACATTTTCTTAAATTCAAGTTTAAACTAGCTTATTTCTCATTCAACTAAGCTTACTTAAGCTTATTATAGCTTTTGGTAAGCTTGGAACACAGTTTCAAGCATATTTGGTTTTTGGTCAACAAAAGTCAACTGTGAAGAGATATTGGTTCAAGCAGTTTTGGAAATGGAATGGGGTTGATGCAGAGTTGATTTGGGTTGGAATTGGCTCAGAATAGTAGTATATGGTTTTGGTTTAAGCTGCAAAATAAGCTGTATACTTGTGAGTGTTTTATCTCATTTTCATTTTTGCATATTGTGCTTGTATTTGCATCTGTGGTCATTAACATTTTAGGCCTGTTTATTTAGTGGTAATTAGGGTAATTAGAGTGAGTTTAAGTGATAATACATACTAGTTCAGTGGTTAGCCCAGTTAAAGATTGCAAAACAGTTTCCATAGTTGTGTTTGGATCAGTGGTTTATTTGAGCTTGAGCTCTTGTTTGTGCTTGAAACCTGTCTACTTAGTCTCCATTAAGTCCATTGGAATCATTCTAGTCTCAATATTACATCTGCATAGCTCTAAAGTCAAAATCACCTTTAAACTGTCCTAAATTCACAATCGTTGGAATTTTCGATATCAAAAGATTAACTGTGTTTAGAAATCGAGCATAGGTTGCATTAGTCTTAGTTTAACATAAAACATCAATCTCATCCTTAAATTAGTTGCAAAGTTCATTAAAGTCAAAATTATCAAACTGCAAAAGTCAAAACTTGAAAACCAGCTTTCAACCAACCTAAGTTGATTTTAATTGATTCATTTATGGGTCAAATTCATTACAACTTTGGGTTTATATACTCAACCGGTCTAGTTTCTTAAAATGATTTTTGTATAATTTTGTAATTTTACAAGCTCCAAATCGCCTTGTCAAAAGGTCAAAAGTGCCACAAGCATGTGGAACTCGAGTCTGCATATGTGTTGCGCAGTTCTGCAGAGCTTGTCATGAGCTTATTAGAGCTTCTAGGTCTGGTCTTTGGTTTACAAGTAGCTAACCAGGTCTACTTTAGTCCCCAACATCCGGTTTTCGGTTCATCTTATTGAGTGGCTTATTTTCTAGCTACAAAGTGGTAGCCAAACTGCTTTTAAGACATTAAGCTCAAATAACCAAATCTGTGTAGCTTGCAATTTATAAGTTTAGGATAGTTGTAACTAGTTGCATTTGAGTAGTTTCAGCATATTATAGCTTCTGTAATCAGTTGGTGCTCATTTGTAGCCTTTGGCTTATTTCTAGTGCTTATTACTTAAGCAGTTTCACTGCAGCTTCATTTTCTCACACACAAGCTACTGTTTTCATATTTTTCTTAGATTCAGTACATTATTTTAAACTTTTCTTGAATTTTTCATATTTTTCTAGCACTGTTTGCTATTTTTCTTCATTTAAAACAGTTTTTAGGCTTATTTAATTAGCTTTTAATACAATTAAATCGGAAAAACTTCAAAAAATAAGTTTTCATTTTCCTAGGTTAAGATAAATATAAAAGTCAAAAATATTTTTCCAGATTTTCATAGTTTAAATTGTAATTTTTAGCAATTTAATTAGTTTTAAATAGTTTTAATTCATAGAAAATAGAAAAATAATCAGAAAAATATAATAATAGTTTTGAAAGTTCTCTTTACTTATTTTAGATTTTTCCAAGTCATAATTTCATTTTTCAAGCTTTATTTCATATTTTCTTGTATTTTAGGCTATTATTAAATAAGTAAAAATAGTTTTTAATTAATAATAATTAGATAAATAGTTATAAAAATAATTTTCTTTTTTTTTTAATTTTCTCTTATCATTAGGTTTGTAAAATGTCATTTTATATTTTTAGGATTAATATTGCTTCAGCTTTCACAATTTCTTTTTGTACGTCACGTAGTTTTTAATTCAATTTTATAAAAGAAAAATCAAAACATCAATTTAAAAATAGTGATAGCGTTTATTTAATATAATTTAGTTTTTAATTTTCTTTAATTTGCATTTAAGCCCCTGTAATTTATAAACTTTGTCTTTAGGTACAATCAATCATATTTCTTCTCCGTTCAAATTCTCTCGATCACTATACGTTTGACTATTCTCGCACAGCTCGTTGGGACTTAACGACCTGGGGAAACACTATACTCTCCTGGACTTCATTGCATTTTGTGTCTGAACTGTTTTAAGTTTCTTACGGTTAGCCATTCACAAGTGGCTAGCTTGTGTGAGATAACTTGACGGTTTAGCACGAATCATAGTTTATGGAGAGGATGATGATGAAAGAGGTGTTCCCACAACCCTCTTTTAGCCATCTCTTTTGGACTTTGTGTTGACTTGAACGAAAATGGAAATGGAAGCAGGTAACTCATGACTTTTGGAGGAGAAAGAAGTTTGGTGTTATCTCTTCATTTGGGAAGAAAACGTGTGGATGTGGGTGTGTATAAGACACGACAAAAGTGAAGGTGGGAGGGGGGCGGATAAACCAAGAAAGAAAGAAAAACAAAGATAATGTTTACTTATATTTTGTAAGGGTTATTAATAAATGTGAGTAAAAGAGTTAAGTCACATAAGTATTTTTAGTTTGTAAGGTGATAACTTGTATTAATAAGTGTTATAAATTTTAAAGTGAGAGTTGTGTTAAATACTTTGAGTTTCGCGAATTAAAACCGTGACTGATGTATTAACGTTCGATAATTTTTATGATGTGATAACTTATGGATACATTGCTGAGATATTATTGTCTGAGTAATATTTTTCCATTACGAGTTTATTATTTGTTTTGCTTGCCCTTATCATAGTGTCGATGCA
Source organism: Chrysanthemum lavandulifolium (assembly GCA_022545495.1). NCBI lineage: Eukaryota > Viridiplantae > Streptophyta > Magnoliopsida > Asterales > Asteraceae > Chrysanthemum > Chrysanthemum lavandulifolium. The sequence goes on from CM040242.1 coordinate 149,190,591, forward strand.
GCGTGCGATTAGTCGGCCACTGGGAAAACGAGATAACCTCTCGTCTTACAAATTAAATCATAAGACAAAAAAATGAAATATTCATAAAATGATATGAATGAAAAAGTGATGCAGTTGTCTATTGTATGCGAGTTAACTACTCAAATGATCAGGCAAAGCTTATGCATGCTTAATGACTAGGCTTAGTAAAAATAAATTATCATTTACTAGTTAAATTTTAGTGAAAATTTACCGTGTGTCACAAAAGATGACTAGAAACAATTTCCTAAATTGTTCAATATGTCCACCTAAGTGTTTTGAAAAATGAAAAACAATTTGTGAGTATTGAAGCGGAAATATGGTGAGTTTTGATGAGTTGATAAATCAAAAGGTACTTTGAATAAGATCTTATGTAAGCAATGAGTGGGTTTAAGGCTTTCTCATTCTTGAAGAAGACTTAGTTGAGTTCTAAAATCTTATGTATAGATAGTGTGAAGTGATCTAGTGAACTATTTTGATGTATGAGGTATTGTATTGCTGATTTGTTGTCACGGATCTCACGGTTCCCTCAAGGGAGGGATCCGTCTAGGCTAATCCTAGGGATCCGGCATCTGCAGATCATAACCATCACAGAACCAAGTGCAGATTTTGCACCTAGCAATATTTACTAATAACCATTAAACTAAACAACGATATAAATATGTCATCACATAAAACATCTCATAGAGAATGATAGAAATAACAATATCCAAGTTAACACAAACAAGAGTGCTAAAACATAATCATTCACATATTAATCAAATGTCTCAAATTAAACATAGTCCTATAGTCTCTTTCGTCAATCCTTTCTTTTCCTCTTTCCCGACTTTGTGAAGTGATAAGCTAGGTTTTGAATCATACCCCTCAATTGTTTGAATTCCGCAGTCTCGTTTGGAATAGTTGGAAGTTGTCGATAGTAATCAAAAGGTTCCAATTCGATGTTAGCTATGGGGTCGGCATCTTCTTCTTCTTCATCTTCTTCTACTTCACCATCCGAGGAATCCGAGAGAACTTTAGGTGTTCTTCCATTGACCGTGAACCGTTAAAGGGGTTGCTTGGTAGGAGGTACCATGACGTGATCGGCAAAGAATTGATCATCGTTGATAGGAGATGGTTGCAATGTACTAACATACTTACAAAGTCGTGTTAGAGCATACCATAAGGAAGTACCATGTTGGAAGTTTTGAATACCCCGACCATTCTCTTCACCATGTAATACGCGATATTAAATGGCTTTTGGTGGATAAGACAATAGATCATTTGCACGAGACATGCATTTGGATGATCCTTGTTACCAACTAGGCTAATGACGTTTTCCCTAAGAATTTCTTCCCATTTTCTAAACATGGGGTGCATTTCGAAAAGTTCCATTTGAAAGGGATCACGGTGAATGAGCTTCTTGTTTCGGTTGAGACGGGATTGGTAGGCTCTTACTTTGAAAATGGTGTCTCGGACGGTTTCGGGTTCATCAAGAGGAGTATGGTATATTGGGTTGGGATCAAGAGCAAAGGATTGACAAGATATCGCCCAATCTTGAGAGTACATACAAATTCCTTCACAAGGAATGCAAAGAATTTGAGCAAATGTGTTGAGAGGTAGCGTGAAGTTTTGTTTGTTGATGATGAAGGCGATTGAAATGCTTTCATCGGTGTTTCGAATGATCCTAATGCTTTTGTAAAATTCAAAAATTGAAACCGGACAAATTTGTTCATCTATGTCAAGAAGACAATCAAAGTTGATTGCCGAGAAGACTTGACGATTGTCGGTATTTTCAAGGAAACATTCTTTGACTACACGACCTTCGTGAATAAGTCGTTTTTCGAGTCTTTTGAAGACTTTTCGGTCGGTTTTTGATAATCCATTTTTCGATAGTAATGAGTGAGGTAATGGACGGTATCATGATGGCCTTGTTGAGTGGCTTTAGGCATGGTTGGTCCTAGAAACACAAATATTTCAATTAGGCAAAATTAGTTGCGATGGGTTTATGGTTTTGATTTGTATTAGCAATGTTGTGAACACAATGTAATCCTAATTGTGTTAAAAGCCCCTTTTAATGATTAATTTTGAAAACCCTAATTGAATTAATTGATTAGAAATTGTGAAACCATAAACCCTAGGATGAGGATGATGAAAATTAGAACAAATTAGTGTAATTACTTACAATGGTGTTTTAGAGAAGAATACTTGAGGGTATGGAGTCCTTATGAGGATGAAATCAGTTCTTGAGTTGTTTTTGTGTTATTTGGGGAGAGGGAAAATGATCAGTGATAGTTTTCAAATGCGATAGTCGTGTTCATCCCAATTGTTCCCGGATCCTTGTATTTGAGATCCGACTAGTACAACCGTAGGATCCGCCATCGTGGACGTAAAAAGGGTTGTTTGGCATTATTTTTGTAGTAGGCTATAAACCAGCTTACGGAACAAAAATAGCTTAGAGGTTTCAAAATAAAAAGATGTTTTGGTCGACGGGATTTGATAAGTTAATTATCAAGGATCCATTTGTGACGACGGCGTTAGTTTGACGAAATCAAGAGGAATACTATTCCTGATGATGAGTAAGTTGGGAAAGTGACGAAAAAGAGACTTTTAAGAGACTAGCAATTTTTAAACAAACAAGAACTATGATATCAACATGATCATGTAAACTAGCTAATGAAAAAGTAAACATACCTTTATGCTTCTTGGTTTGGCTTATGAAGACATAATACCAAAAATACTTCATGAGTTCTTAAGGTAATACTTTGTACTTAGAGTAAGTAGGTTGTGATTACTTTTAGATCCTTTCTTGAAGGTTGACTTCATTATTCTTTGAATAGAAATGAAGGTTTTGAAGAGATCCTAGCATGAAGATTTCTTAAAACAAATATGTTAGAATGATCTATCAATGTCCAACAAAAAAATGTTTTGAAATATTCCCTTCTTTGTAGTTTTCAAACATACACGGATCGTATCAAGTTTTTAAAGTACAACATACTCTAAGAAACTTGTAACGAAGCTCTGATGCCAATTGTGGAAAACTAGAAGGGGGTTGAATAGTTTTACCAATTTAAAACTTCATTTTAAATATTTAGATCGACTTATGTCAATCTATTTGGATGTGTATGTTGGACGTCGATAGATAGATATATAAAAGTGTAATGAAAGATAAAGAGTAAGAAGCACATAACCACGACACGAGTATTTATAGTGGTTCGGCTACAAGGACACCTTCCTTGCCCTACTCCACTCCCCGAGTCACCTACTCGAGAGTTCGTAATCACTACACGACACCAATTCCTTATAGTGGATAAGCCTTCACAACGTCGCCTACTCTTTTTCCGGTACTAGGCTAAGTACCGAGTTCCATTACAATGGAGGAACTACTACCCAACACTACACAACACCTAATCCCAAAGGAGACCAACTCCTTATTACAACACCATCAAGGATATCAACATCCTTGAATATAAACAATCACTATATGTATAACGATGCACCTCATCGATTATACGACCTAGGCATTCTTCACTAATGCCACTTGATGTGATTCATAGGCATCCTTTACTAATGCCTTTGACACAACGCTTGACACCTTTCACTAATGCCTTCGTCTTGACACTTTTAGCATTCTTCACTAATGCTTTTGACACAGACGTTAAGCACCTTTCACTAATGCTTTCGTCTTGACTCTTTCGGCATCATTCACTAATGCCTTCAACACAACACATCTACGGAGGAAGAAAGAACTATCAACAAGAGAACCTCAGTAGTCTTGATGATGACGAAGCATGACAACTCATGGACTTGAGCTTGCTCGACTTCAAGAAGTGGTGATCTCGCCTTTAAGAGGAACCTAGAAAATCACATGAAAACAAAAGACAAACTACATAGAAAGATCCCTTAGGATCAGTGGTTAGAGAGTTACAATACTCGGGAAAGTATGTGTGAGAGTTGCAAGCCAAAAGGAATAAATGGCTCACTATTTATGAGGAGAAATGCTTATCGTTCCACGGATCCCACGGATCCTCCCACAAGGGATCCGTCTAGTGTAAAACTAGGGATCCGTGGACGCCCTTTTGCCCATGGGTATTTTGGTTATGGGTCATGGGTCATGGGTTATGGGTTGATCCATGGTTCTTTATTAGATACAATGTATCTTATGAGTGCAATGCACCTAGTCAAATGGGTAATACCATGGTCAATACCATGGGTTATGGATGTGATCCATGGGTTGTAGTTTTACCCATTATAATACTTACTAGTTATATATATATTTACCCAATATGTAAACACTAGTTGTTGTACATATGTATTACTAAATCATAAAATCACTTATACTTGTTTTAGTATTTTATGTGAAAACGTTAAGTGTGTTAGAAAACTATTGGCTCAAACTATTTACGTATTTTATTTGTTTCCTTAAAATGATTTTACATTTGTTATCGACAAAACATTAGAAGACCGTAAAATATAAATAAACGTTTTTACGGCTTATTTGTATTAACAATAACATAATGTAAACGTAATAGATTTATATAGAAGAATCATGAATTGCAAAGCATGAATTAAAAAGGGTGATGAACTAGTGGTTGGTGGAGGAATGACGACTTTTAAGGTCATTGAAAGGATCGAAAATGACTTGCGTTGCAAATGTATTGACCCTGGTCTACTTTTGCCTCGAGCTAAATTGAACTTTTGGAGAGATAGAAAGCTTGTTGATAAACATCATGAGCTCCCAACATTATCAACAAAGGTGAGAATATTGAAGGACTACTATTCACACATTATTATACTATATTAGTACTACTAATGTATTTTTATATGGTTTGATACCGATTTGCTATTAAGTATTGTCATAATGTATGATTTACAGGATTGGTCTGATATCGTGTTTGGAATTTCTGAAGGTGTTGATTTTATTGCCATGTCATTTGTTAAGGATGCCGACGTTGTCAATCATTTAAAGAATTACTTATCTACCAAAAATAGGTTAGTGTCCCTATGATTGTAATTTTTTCTTTTTTTTAGGTGTAATTTATAAATATATTTATGCACATATTCATTAAGGTTTTGGCTAAAATCGAGAGTTTGGAATCTCTTCACAAACTTGAAGAGATTGTGGAGGCTTCAGATGGAATAATGGTTGCAAGAGGTGATCTTGGAGTTGAAATACCACTTGGCTAGATTCCAACTGTGCAAGAAGATATCATCAATCTTTGCAGACAACTCAACAAGCTTGTAATTATGGCCTCAAAACTATCAGAGTCCATGATTGAATATGCTACTCCAACACGAGTCGAGGTAATAACTCTTAGGATATTATCAATTATTTGTCCGAGTTCATTAAAAGGTGCTTTGTGTAATGTTTGAGTCATTAAAATATGGCTATCAAATGACTCTAACTAGACATAAAGTCATTTTTAGTGACTCGTATCTGTAAAAAAAGTACAATGACGAAATCATGATAAACGACAAAGTATGCTGATAATTAATGTACAAATTTCTATATTATTTTGTTAACTATTAACCACCCATGAATTTTAATCTTTAAATTGACATGTTATGTCTATGTGAGAAAGGTTGCAGATGTTTCTGAGGCAGTTTGACAGTATGCTGATGCCATGATGTTGTCTAATGAGTCAGGAGTTGGGTCTTTTGGAGAGAAGGATCTTTCTGCATTACGAATGGCTAGCTCATGAATGGAACTATGGAGCCATGAAGAGAATCATCAGACATTTGTTCCTCAAAATAAACTTGGAATCTCGATGCCCGATCAGATTGCTAAACACATCTGCAACTGTGCTAGCCAAATGGGTAATTTTTCTTAAGATTAAATGGTCTAATTTGGTAATTATATTCTTAAGCTCCTACTTGTTGGTATCAAGTCCTCATAACTCAAGATTTTTTGTCTCATTAAATGTAGCCAACAATCTTGGAGTGGATGCAGTTTTTGTGTACAAGAGACATGGGCAGACGGCATCACTTTTGTCGCGAAATAGGCCAAACCCACCAATATTTGCATTCACAAATGAAAAAAGCACGCAAACGGCTCTGAACTTGCAGTGGGGAGTCATACCGATTTTTGTTGACTTATCAGATGACATGGACGATAACATAACCACCTATCGGAGGACATATTTTATATAAATCTCTCGAAAATAATTCAAACATAACACTTATATAAAATTCTGTTGAAATATTTCAATAAGGTTTCTGTCCAAAATTATTGAACGTCTTCTTTAAAGGTTGTATGGTTGATGAAGCAATTGCGCAGAAAAGGAATCTTAAAAGGGTGTTTGGTTGCTGTAATATTTGTGCAAAAATTGAATTTTAAAAGGTTTTGTGGAAACGTAGAGGGGGGGTGAATACGTTACCGTTTAAAAACTTTAGATCTTTAGTCTCAAATCGCTTATGAAGCTTGTTATAATATGAAAGTACCAATTATTGTTTGTGACTAATATAAAGCATGGTAAACCAAGTTGTCACACAATCATGAACATCAAACCACATCACAAACAATAGTATAGTGCAAGTATAAAAGTAAATAGATAAAGAAAGGAAAGTGCAAACCGAACACGAGGATTTATAGTGGTTCGGTCACGGATCTCCTTTCCGCCATACTCCACTCCCGAGTACCCAACTCGAGAGTTACTTCACTAAATCAACAAGCTCCCTTCTCGGCGGAGAAAACCTTACAATCGTCGCTACACTTTTTCCCAGACAAAGCTAAATACCGGGTTCTAGTTCGAGGTAGAACCAACCTAACGCCGCTTATACAATATTTCCGACACTAAGCTAGATGTCGAGTTCTTTTACAAGGGTACAACCACTCCCAATATGTTTTATGACCCAACATAACAAACCTTGTGTTTTATGGCATAAGCACATAAACCATCTAATCTAGTTTGGTGAAAGTGTTGTTATGATGCAATGATGTTTACACTAATGATCCATGACACAAATGTCTAATGGATATGAATGACTACTTCTAAATGAACTTCCATTGATAGGAAGCCTTCATGATGAAGATCACAAGTTCCCTAAACTTGTTGTGATAGATCTTCAGCTTGTGATGAGTGGGGATGGCTAGATCTCCAAGCTTTCCTTGGTTGATCAACATGTAGAGTATGCTTACAACAAAGATGAATGTTAGAAGCATTATGATCATGATCATTAGGGTGTTTAATGTATGTTACTACATTGTTAATGATTGATCTAAATGTATGCAAGAAGGTGGAGAAGTTATGTTTTGAAGTGGTGAAGAAATGGGAAAACAATGGGCTTCTATTTATAGGCAAAAGTGCTCAGGAGCGTCCACGGACCAAGGATCCCTTTCAAGGGTTCCGTCCTTTATACAAATTGGTGCCGTGGGTGCCTGACATAAAATCTAAAAAATCTTTCTTCAAATCTTTGCAAGATATTACCAAATCTTACTAAGATCACATTTGATTTATTGAGTGTCAATCTAACCAAAATATTCAAGTGATCTTCCAAGGATTTCAAAGATGATGCATGACATGATGTAACATGTATTTCCATTTTTAGATTAAAAAGTTTATCAAGGTAAACTTGTAAAATGTATTATGTAACTAGTTAATAAAATGTCTAGTTACCTTTTGTAAAAGAGTGTTTGTCAAAATAAAATATATTTTGTCAAGTGTAAGTAAACTTTAGTATTTGTATGAAATACTTGTAAATGCAAAATGTAAAATGAGGTTCGAAATAGAATGGTTAACCTATTAAAATACTTAGTGACTCTAAACGTATTTTAAACATTCTAAATGATTTGTTAATGGGTTTGATCATAATGCCACATAACAAACATGTACGAACCTGTGTTGTAACATATGAGGACTTGAGTCATCGAGAGGTGTTGAATGTATGTTGAGACAAAGTGTGATTACAAGTAACTTGTACATTTTACGTTATGTATTACAAGTTACATGTTTGTCATCAATCAAAACAAACGAGACTGTATAGATTAAATATCGTAATATTTGCACTAACAGGTTTTTTTGTTGTCGTAGTAATCTCTACAGGAAAGGATGTTTTAGAAGGTTGTTTGGTTGCTGAAATTTGCGCAGAGACTGATGTTGTAGCCATAAATTCATTTCCCGGAGCAAGAAGCATATGTTTCGGTTTTACGAGCCTTTAAAGCTCAGGCAAATGCAACTACTTGGGTATGATTTGCCATTAGTTTGCATTAGTATGATATCCTTAAGTTTTTCTCACCGTGATTTTAGTAGATGCGCATTAAAATGTATTTTACCAGGAAAAGAAAGGCCTAATAACCGGAGCTCTGAAAAGAATTGAGATTGTCAATGAAGAACAAGGAGCGTTTGCTTAAGGTATATTCAGACGATGTTAATTTCCGACAGTGTTAATAATTACACTTTGTCATTTTTTAATGACGAAGAACTTTTATTCTGATTTAATTTGTTTCAATTTGGGATATAATGTGTCATGACAATCGCGAGTTGAAAAAGTTCATCGTGCTTCAACCTGGGATGTAATGCCTTTTTAAACGTTCCTGGAAGAGCAAATATTTAAGAAGGTATGTGGGACAATATCAAACCATATCATTCCTTTTGCATTACCATGTTACTGTGTTTTCATTGCTAAAGCCAATTTGGATACACATCATGTCGTGCTTGCTTTCTTAATTAACAGTTGGTGATGTTTAAGATATTGTTGCTACTTGCATCTTTAATCTATTGGGGTGATTATAAAATGCTCAATACTAAGACATAAAGTTGCACAAATTATTTGAAATCATTGGTGGTACAAACATTAGTGCTACTTGCATCTTTTGTCTAATTTTCTCAATATATTTTGAAGCATAATTACTTTGCATATAATTTATGTAAATTTAAGGGGTGTTTGGAATTACATTTATTAAATTGCTTATCTACTTAAAAAGTTAACATGTATAAACCGATAAGCAATTTTAAATAACCTGATAAAAAACACAAGCACTATAAAAAGCATTATCAAATATGTGTATATTTGATTCATTGAATAAGGATTTATTTACTTAAATAAGCATAAGCAGTTTTAAGTAACATGATAAAAAACACAAGCACTATAAAAGGCATTCTCAAATATGTTGTATATTTGATTCATTAAGCATTTACGTTTCTTATTAGATTTATGTTGCTTATTATGAAAGAGGCAAGCACTTGACCATTTGTGAGATGTCAACACGATTTGCTCTCAAGTATAATTCTTTTGTAACCCATCTATTATTCATTTGCTATGGTGATATTAAGTTGACATTGTCATAAAACTGTGTTGCCTCATGGGATTTCCATTATGTTACCTTTTTCTTTTCCAAATTCAGGTAATTCATAATTTGTTACTTATTTGGAAGTGCATACCACGTGGAAGAAGCGTAAGGCATGCCAACTTCTATACATTATATGATGATATATGTCATGAACAAGATGTAAAATTGACGCTCCTCAATTTTCTCGCATGTTGGTGCTCAAAAGGCTGCAAAAATGAATTCAGATACAAATAACCAGGCATAGTTGGAAGTATTGATTTTTTGTTGCAATCATTACCCACAATTCTGCTAACATGAATTTATATAATATAAGGAAAGACATTCAATTGAAAATTTAATGCAATAGAGTGACCGAGTATGGTTGGGTTGGAGTCCTTTTGGATGGCTAACTAGATGAACTAATCGTATGTGTTGGATAGCAATAGTTTAGTACTAAAGTGTCAGTATAGTTTGTAGCATTTCAATTTTTTTTCACCTCAATATTCTTTAATTTTGTCTTCTTGATTTCAGAATATCGAGGAAAATAGTAAACAATAATTAGAAGAACTTCAAGACGGTGACAAGATTGCAAATGACTAGAAGTAGCATTTTTAACCCATTTTTGTGAGTGTTTCGATATGGGTGAAATTACAAAGATTCACTAACGAGAAAACATGTCAAGTGGTTTAAATTTGCTAAAGCAATCTCAGTGGTTTACAACCTTTTAAAAAGTTGTATTAAAAAATATATAATGGTGATGAAAAGATCGAAATAGATAGTTCTACTAACTTTACAGTTGAAGGAGAAAAAATAAATACAAAATTATAAAATCAAATGTGGGTCATCCCAGCTCATTTTGAACCGTTAATTAACCCCGCCACCGTAATATAGGACACTTCAGATAATATTGCGGTGTTGCAAGTTTCATGTGTGTTTCAAAGAAATGAAGCACAATACTTGAGCTTAGGAAAACAATATGAACTAATGATGCCTAAACATCTAAGCCCGTGATAACTATATCTCTATACACAATTACACATACAACACCAGTGCCCTTTTAAATAGGAAGTTTATACCGAGTCCATTCAGATTGAAACAATATAAATCATGGAGGTAGATTGAATTTAGGAACAAGTAGAAACCCAAGTGACTCTCACGAAAGGCCACTTCAGTTAGTTACTGAATTTGATATGTGCATTATAAGATTTGTAGCGACATATTTTCTATAACCTTTACCACGTCTTTCATGTGATGTCGGAGTTCAAATAGAATTCTTTAGCAAACTGAGTTGAAATGATTATAGTAGTAAAGTTGCAATACATTTGCAGCCCTATTAAAAAACAAACTTTACCACCTCTTATAATAAAGTATATGTAATTTCAACATTAAATTTGTTTTTGTAATGCTTCAATTTTTATTACTATTTTGATCATTTGCACAACTTAGAAACATTTTTGGCCATACTACGTTTTTTTTTCCTTTTTGTTAGAAGTCTGCTGAAGACGTTTTAATTTTAACGAATGTAAGGCCACTTCTTTTTTTACTTGACGATGCACAATTTGAATTATACATCTGTTGCAGACGAACCTAAGTCCATTTTTTTTACCTCAATACACACTTTTTGTATAGCTTACCCACAATCTTAAAACTTTTATACTAATTGTTATCTTGAAGATTTTTTGAAACTAGACGCCCAACGGGCGGGCCTGTAGCTAGTTTGTTAATATGATGATAGAAGAGATATTAGCTTGAGATGGTGAAATCAACCACGATATTTTTGCGTTACTAAGGATTGACATTGTTTTTGTGAATTTTATTAAAAATGGGAGCGTATGGATTGATTCGGATTAATATGGAATTATTACCTATTATCGTGTACAAAAACACCATTATTGTTGTTTTTTCTTCTTTGATTTTGATGCATTACGCATAAAAATAATTGTGATTTGTTAATACGTGTACTCGTCACCGCAACGCTGCTACATTTTAGCCCTCACTTAAAAATAGGGATGAGCGTTTGAACCGAATCCCTGAATCGAACCGGAACCGCACTTGCACTGATTCTTGAAATCTGACGCATCGGGACTACGAAATAAGGTGAAAAAAATCGACCACTAATTCGAAGACGACGGCAAATCGAAATTCGTAAAAAGCTGAAAACCCGATTTCCTGCACCGATATCCGAATCCTGTTGATCGATGCACGGCACCACTAATTTACGCCGAAAAATCGACTGCTATTCTAAGACGGATCGAGATTTTAATCGATACCGCTCTTCATCCCTACTTAAAATATCCCTTGACGGGTAGTTTATATAAACACACGTCATTACCCCTCTACAGTATTTATTTACCACAGTAACTTTTCTTTTTCTTCTTTTAGATCACGACAGACTCCCTCTTGCCCCCCAAAAAAAAAAAGTCACCTGAGCAATCAAACTCCACCATGGCCGGCGTAACAATCGCGGCAGAATGGCAACTCCTGGGCGACAAATACTACCGCAAACCAAACCTCTACACTCTCCAATGGCCCACCAAATCCCTCGACCTCTCCCTCCACAAACTCGCCATCTCCTCATTCTCCGGCCCAATCGCCTTAATCCGAGACGACTCCAAAATCGTCCAGCTTTACGCCGAATCGGCTCTCCGTAAACTCCGTATCTTCAACTCCGCTGGCCGAATTCTCTCCGAAACCACCTGGCGCAACCCCGGAGGCCGTTTAATTGGTCTCTCGTGGACCGATGAGCAAATTCTAGTTTGTATCACCCAAGACGGTACTATTTATCGTTACGATATACATTGTAACTTAATTCAACCCAATCTTAGTTTGGGTGAAGACTGTTTTGCGAATAGTGTAGTTGACTGTGTGTTTTGGGGGAATGGTGTGGTGTGTATTAACGAGAAATTTGATTTGTTTTGTATAAGTGATTTTGGGAACCCGAAAGTGGTGAAAATGGGGGATTTGGGGTTGGAGGAGTTTCCGTTATGTATGGCGGTGATTGAGCCCAAGTATACGATGTCGGGAATGTGGAGGTTTTGTTAGGTGTAGGTGATCATGTGTTGTTGGTTGAGGAAGATGGGGGTGTTCAAGTTGTGGGCGAGGGTTTGGGGCCGTTGCAGAAGATGGTTGTGTCGTGTAATGGGAAGCTCTTGGCGAGTTTCACGCATGATGGCCAGCTTCTTGTTATGCCTACGGATTTTTCCAGTATTATTTTCGAGTATGCTTGTGAGGTTTGTGAATTAAGATTGTGTTTACTGTTTTGTGTATTTATGGGTTGTTTTGATCTTAGAGGGTGTTTGTGATTGCTTATTTGCGTGGTTATTTGTTTGTAGATAAGCAGTTTTGAGGATTGGATAAAACTGCTTATATGCGTATTTCAGTGTAAATAAGCAATCCCAAACAAACCTAATATGGTAAATTGCATAATGAGATATTAGACTGTAGAAACACTGTCATTGACCTCTAACAGTGAAATAGGTTACTGGATTCTTATGTTAACTTTTTCAAGTGCTTATATGCTTATTTTTTATAAAAGATAAGCAATTTTGAGTTTTTGGGTTTAACTTCTTATTCTGATTATTTAGAGTAGAGAAGTACTTAAAATTACGCAAGTTGGAACTTCGGACCTTTTTATCTTATAATAGCAACTTGCAATAAGCAATCCGAAACACCTGCTTATGATATCATAACTTGTATAATTAAATGTTAGACTCTAGAAACACTGATTTTTACCTTTTTTACGGTTAACTAAGTCAGTGGAGGTTTAGTTTTATTTTTTAAATTGTATTTGTACAGACTGCTATTGCTCCAGAGCAGCTTGTTTGGTGTGGAATGGATAGTGTGTTGCTATATTGGGATGATATGCTTTTGATGGTGGGACCTTATGGAGATCCGGTTCGCTACATATATGATGAACCAATTATTCTTATCCCAGAGTGTGATGGGGCAAGAATATTGTCTAACTCAACTATGGAGTTTCTACAACGGGTTCCAGCTTCTACTGAGTCCATCTTCAAGATTGGGAGCACAGAACCAGCCGCTTTGTTGTATGATGCATTGGATCATTTTGACCGTAGGAGTGCAAAGGTAGAATTTTATTATTAATCGGACATGTTATTATTGAGAGTTATATTTGTGGATGAAAATTATGGGTGGAGAAATTGATGTTAAAATTGTTTCAGGCGGATGAAAATTTGAGATTGATACGCTCATCACTGCCTGAGGCTGTTGAAGCGTGTGTTGATGCTGCAGGTCATGAATTTGATCCTTCACTTCAGCAGACACTACTAAGGGCTGCAAGCTACGGACAAGCATTTTGTAGGTCAGTTTATATATGTTTCTAGAATCTGTTATGATCAAGTGGATGGTGTGCTTGTGCTTGCGTTTGTTGTTTGATTTGTTCACTTGAGATTGAAGACATGAAGTATATAAAAAAGCAACAAATGATTAGTGTTGACAACTTAACCGGAGAATGTTATTTGCTGTAGAATTTGAATCATTTTTGTATGTTTGAATAGTTTCTGTATATATACAAACATAATGCTGTTATCCTATAAACAGAGAACATAAGTAGCAATTAGTTCACCAAAGCCCCAGTATAAACTGTATAAGGTTGGGGATTACTAATTTGAATTGAGAGCTAAACTGGAAAGTAGCGAAGCCTAATTCTGTCTGATTGAGCCTATGAAAACGACAACAATGTGTAATGCTGGTATACAATCTGTAACAGTTACCGTTAGTAGAATTGGTCACCAGTGCTTGTATGTTGCATGCCCCATCCAATCTGTGTTACCTTAGATTTCAAGTTTTTCTTATTTTTGTTTACGGTAGTGATGTCCAGTTGGGTTTGACAGCCAATTTCAACGTGAGAGCATTCAGGAGATGAGTAAAACATTGCGGGTTCTAAATGCTGTACGCAGCCCGAAGATTGGCATTCCACTCAGTATACAACAATACAAGGTCTTTAACCACCTTATAGAATTCAATTACATGATTGATCATGATTATTGTTCATGAAATTAACATATTGTCTGCTTTTAGTTGCTTACTCCATCAGTGTTAATTGGTCGATTGGTTAACGCCCACCAGCATCTGCTGGCACTCAGGATATCAGATTATCTTGGATTGAATCAAGTGAGTTATGTCTTCACTATGACATGACAATTAAAAACTGTTTTAAGCAATCAAAGTAAATTCTTGGGATTTTTATGCAGGAAGTGGTTATCATGCACTGGGCTTGCTCAAAGTTAACAGTATCATCAGCCATTCCTGATCCTACTCTCCTTGAGATATTACTTGACAAGGTGTGCAAAGTTTGATACACATGTAGCCATAATGGATCTGCACTTACCATCATCATTTAAATTTAATATCTAATTGTTTGGAATTTTTAGTTAAAATTGTGCAGAGGAATTTCTTATGCTGCAGTTGCTGCTCATGCCGATCAGACTGGTCGACGGAAATTAGCTGCCATGCTAGTTGAACATGAGCCTTTATCCTCAAAACAGGTTTTTTCATTGACTTGATCTTACAGTAAACATATACAAATGTCACACAAGATAATGCACCATTTGAACATTATTGAATATTGATACAAGTGAGTATGCAGGTTCCTCTGTTACTAGGCATAGGGGAAGAGGATACGGCCCTGACAAAGTCAACTGAAAGTGGTGATACCGATCTTATTTATCTTGTTCTGTTTCACATATGGCAAAAGGTATTACTTCTGTTACCTTTCATTCACATAATAATGTAGTTTGAAATTGAATAAGAAAAGGTGAAATACTGAAAATTTACCTTATGTTAGTTTCAGTTTTTAATTTGATTTTTGACCTGTGTAGAGACCACCATTGGAGTTATTTGGAATGATACAAGCTAGACCTCTTGCACGTGACTTGTTTATACGTTATGCAAGGTAATGTTGGATTACTTTTTTTCCCCAGTTTATTTGTTCTACCTTAAATTGATCCATTACTTGCACGTCTTTAATTATTGCAGGTGCTATAAGCATGAGTTTCTGAAGGATTTCTACCTTTCTACTGGTCAGCTTCATGTAAGTCTGCCTCTAGATATCTAAAGTTGGTTTTATTTGCAATTTTTTTTTTTTTTTTTCTCACAAAAATAAAGAAGAGAATTTTGGGTATTCTGCGGGGAGTAGTGAATTAGCTATAAAATGAATGCTGACACTTGGTATGTAATGTTCTAGGATGTTGCCTACTTATTATGGAAAGAATCGTGGGATATGGCAAAGAACCCAATGGCGGCAAGTAGAGGGTATTCACTACATGGTCCACGTATAAAACTCATTGAAAAAGCCCAAAATCTTTTTGCTGAAACAAAGGAGCATGTTTTTGAGTCAAAGGCTGCTGAAGAGCATGCAAAATTATTGAGGTATGACATACTTCGGAATTTGAAAGCACATAATTTATTAAGATCCAAATACAATTGCATTTGTGCTTACATTAAAAAAAAATAATAAATAAATAAAAGGGTAAAAGCCATAAAATAACAACGTACTTTCTAAAATTTACCGAGTTGAAACATACTTTTTATTAACATATACACCATGTACTTTCAATTTTGTTCGACTTTACCCATATTGTAATAAAATAATATTATTTAATATAATATTATATTAATATAAATCGGTCATATGGGTGAAGTCGAACAAAATTCAAAGCACGCGGTATATATGTTAATAAAAAGTATGTGTTTCAACTCGTAAATTTTAGAAAGTACGTTGTTATTTTATGACTTTTACCCTAAATAAAAATAAAAAATAGCTATTACATGGAAAGCTTTAGTATTTGTTTGTTTATTCAGCTCGTGTCACTGTTTTTTACATTAAATGCAGGATACAGCATGAGCTAGAAGTTAGTACAAAGCAGCCAATATTTGTTGATTCAAGTATTAGTGATACAATACGGACTTGTATAGTATTGGGCAATCATCGAGCTGCTATGAAAGTTAAAACGGAATTTAAGGTCAGAGACAACTATTTGAATTTTGTAAATGTCTGAATACTTTAATGCTGTTTAAACCACTTTCAAGATCGTACTATTCAGTACATGTTATGCTAGGCATCCTTGCTTGTTTAAATTCCCAACCTCTTGATTCTGCAACGTAATTGTGTTTATAAAAACCAAAACTTGAAACAGGTTTCTGAGAAACGATGGTATTGGCTTAAAGTTTTCGCTTTGGCAACAATTAGGGACTGGGACGCATTGGAAAAGTTCTCAAAGGAGAAAAGGCCTCCAGTTGGTATGATTTTTGCTTTATTCTTAATTAAAAGGGGAAAAAAGCCACTCCAATGGGTGTGTTTGGTTTGTCGCTATGAATCACAATGGGTATGGGTGTTGGTATAGAGTGGAATGATAATGGAGGGTATGAAGAAACCACCCACACACATAGTATATGAGGAAACCTTCACATTTGGGTATCCTCATTCCATTGTGGTGGGCCCCATAACCAACCAAACAACATTAATGACTTTCAAACTCATAGACCCATACCCATACACCCTAACCAAACGGGCCCTATTTCCGTTGTCATTTACATGTGTTGATGGCAAGTAAGAATTCTTATTTCTGGTGTGAGCGATAATAGGTTTTAAGCCATTTGTGGAGGCATGCATTGATGCTGATGAAAAAACTGAAGCCGTTAAGTATATCACCAAGCTTGCGGATCCTCGTGAAAAAGCAGAGGTATCTTTATATTTGAAACACTCAAAAGACTTGCATGTAAATGCAACTTGATGCTAGAAACGTAGATGAAACCCATTTGCCCATGTATTAGACGATTTGGGTTATGCTCTATCTATAAGTCTATAACGAGTCAAATGAGTTCAGCTAAAATGGAAACAGTCAAATGGGTTGAAAGATGATCAGTGAGAATAAATAATACATACAATCTCATAACCTTTACTTATAAACTGGATTATTATTGTATGATATTATCAATCATCTTTACATATTCAACAAAAAAAATAATTTCTATTTCTTTTTACAAAACTGCACAAAATGGATACCCAATTTCACCTTTACCAGTTGCTAGACCCACCCCCCCCACATGTTCCAAATCTTTTGTTATAAACGACACTTATTTGTGTGAAACAGGCTTATGCTCGAATAGGCATGGCAAAGGAAGCTGCAGAAGCTGCATCACAGACTAAAGATGGAGAGTTGCTCGAGCGCCTCAGAAACACTTTACAACAGAATTCTACAGCTTCATCAATATTTGATACTCTCAGGGATCGGTTATCCTTCCCAGGCGTTTCCTAGTCTCGAGAGCATGTCATGCAGCGTTTTTCTTTTTCACGGGTGATTTAATTGTTAATAAAGTTAAGTATTCATGTAAAAATGTGTTGTATAACGAATTTATTGTGAGTTGAGATTTTGTGCTTATAGCGTGATCTGAGAAAATATTCATTTGTTGATTGGTGTCTAATTTTATTATGGCATGTAACACATTCAACAAAAGCATGTTTGGATTTTGTCTTGATAAAACCTTAGAAGAGTTTGTCAATTTGTATCGAGTGAAGTGATGTCGCGCTTTATCTTGTTTCCATGTACGTTTACATCCCACAACGTTTGTAAATTAAAGTTGAGATCAATATAGATCTCATATTTGCTGTAGATCCATTGAACCAATCTTAGCTTATCTTTTTCATCAAAATTACTAAAAAACTAAATTTCAATAAACATATCTTGCAAACGGTAAATCTTCGAGCTACGAAAAATACATCATCGCGACGACAATTAAATTATCTTTCTATAGATATGAACTCTTATATACTATCGACGATTTTTTTTTATTATTTCTTTTTTCAAAATTTCCAACAAGAAAAATCACATGTGATTTATAAAAATCACGTATAATTTGTAAAACTCACATGTGATTTTTCCGAATCACATGTGATTTTTTAGGCGAAAATTTTGAAAAAAAATATTCGAATATATATATAGAAGTGCATATTTATAGAAAGGTAATTTAATGCTCGTCGCGATGGTATGATTTTTTTTGCGTAACGATTAACGGTTTGAGAGATACTTAATTTTTTAAAAAATGATGAAAGTTTTTTTTATTTTTTTATTATTTTTTTTTAATCAAAAAATGAATGGACATAATTGGTTGATTTAATTTATGACAAATATGAGATCTATATTGATGTTTTCTCTTATAAATTATGCTTACCTTGTTCATCAGAAGTTAGTTATCTAAACGTTCTAACATATTACTAATTTAAGATATTCTCTCATCTAAATACTTTTTTCTTCGTGAAAAATATATGTACACATCCATTTTGGGATAATGTATTGGGAGACCACCCATTTATTAAAGTTTTCACCTTTAGGCCGCCAATCTATTAAAACTAACTTTTGGGCCGTTCAAATATGTCTTTGGTCTCTTTTATACCGATTCTGGCTAAATTTAGGCCTGAAACTTTTGAAAAGATAAAAATACCCTATTTAAAATAAATATTATTATACTAATAATAACTCGATTTGTAATACCCATTATACCATTTTTAGCAAAAATGCGTTCACCCAAAAGCTCAATTACCACTTTTTATTATTATATAAGAAAGAAAAAAATCAAACTCTCCATGATGTTCGTGCTCTCCACCACGACCACCTTGACCACAAGATGACAATAATGGTGACCACCACCCACCACGACCATGGTCATGTTGACGCCAAGAAAAAATTCACTATTATGTGTGCTCTTAGATGTATGCTATATTCGCATAAATTTTACAAAAGTATTTTTCACGAAATTGAGTTTACTATATGTAAATGGGTTAATTAAAAAGAAAATAGATAATTAGAGTAAAAGACATCAATCAAAACATAGTAAAGTCATATTGTGAAAGTGTTTTTTTATAAATTTTGTATGAACATAGCGTTTCTCGTGCTCTTAATGTGAATTCATAGAATGTTGAATTTATCAACGCAAATTTACTTGCTTGGGATAAAAAACTTATAAAATATAACCTGAAAAGATCTATATATCTTTACTACTTATAAAGGATGCATGACAAATCTTAAATTCTTAAACTTGAAACTTAATGAAATTATATATGGCAATTACGCATCCCACAAAAATTCAAATTCAACAAACACTAAAGACTTTTGGACACACACAAGTTAATCTTTTATCTTTTATATGACATGATTTTTTATATTTAATAGTTTCCAAAAAACATCCTAAACTCTACTTTACAATCACTATAATCTTTAAAAACACACATTTTGTATTTTAAAAACACATGTTTGCATCAAAGGTCGAACCAAAATCATTATTTTACAAATATAATTATTTACCGCTAGATATACGTGTGGTAAGCTTAAACACTACTAGTCACGCATGACATACACTTCCATTTTTTTTACTAATTTAGTTAAAACCACCTTACGTAACAAATGAAGTGATGACTAAGGGTGGAAACGAGACGAGCCGAGCCCGAGCTGAGCCCATCAGAGCTCGAGCTTGGCTCGTTTATATATATAAAGCTCAAGCTCGTTTCGAGCCTTATATTTTGAGCTCGAGCTCGACTCGTGAAAAATTTTCATGGTCGAACTTGACTAATTTATATGATGTGTTGAAACAAACAAAGGTCAAATGAAGCTCTGCTCGTTAATCACACAAGGCTCGAGCTCGTTTACTTATTTTAAACTCGTTTATATACGTTTATGTATATATTTATCGAGCTCGTTAAGATTCACGAGCCTACTCGATCTTTTTGTATGGAGCTCGGGCAGAGCTCATTTAGTCTTGGCTCATTCGAGCTTTTTACGAATTCGATCTCGAGCTTTTTACGAGCGACTCGGCTCGTTTTCACCCCTACTGATGACACTAGTTTTATTTTTTCTTACTCCTCGAGTCTCAAAAAGAGTGTCCAAACAAAAAATGAAGAAATTATGACATGTGTAATTAATGATAGTTTTGATTAATAAAAAGTTATTTTTATCCTTATGGTTAATATAAAATTTATAATGAGTAATTAGTGCAAGTTTTAATTAGAAGGGTAAATTAGTAAAATCAGTCATAGTTACTGTCCATATATAAAAATTGAAGACTTATTTTGGGATAAAATAAAAATAAGTGAACATTTTTTATAGAATGGAAGGAAGGAGTATAAAAGCAAATTGCAAAATATGTGAATCTTGTGACTAAAAGACAACATTGCAATTAACCGGGGTGTTTGGATGGTTTTATTTAAAACCTTTTAAAATAAGTAAATCAAACAGCCTTGTAAAACCCAGAAAGAAAGAATAGGGTTTAACAATTGATTCATCATCAGTAACAAACAAACAAACAAACATTGAAGATTTAATTTTGAGACATGGAGCGAACACCAGCAGCTTCAGCCATGAATTGGAGCATTCATCTTGACAAATCCCTTCGCTCCAACAACCCCAGTCAGTAACGTCATCCCTTTTTATTTACTTTCTTTAATCTCAAAACCCACCTGCTTTTATCTTTAAACTCCCAAATTTATATAACTTCTTGCCAACTTCACTACTTTAACATTCTTATGCACTTACTATTTCATTCAGTTATCAACTTTTAATTGGTTTTTGCTAGACTTAAAACTTTTGGGGAAAATAGTTTCACCAAAATGTAACCAAATTTAGTCTGAGTTGTCATTGTATGTCACCAACTCATTTTTTATTATTACCTAACAATCTTTTTATTCCCGTTACCAATGTATGCGGGTGACCTTGTGTAGCATGTAATATGACGTGGCGACACGCCATCTCATCATGCTACAAAAGGTATATTAGTAACGGGAATAAAAAGATTGTTACCTAATGACGGTTAAAGAAATTAGTTGGTTACATACAATGATAACTTGACTAAATTTCGTTACATTTTGGTGAAGACTTTCTTCATTTCTTGTTGGAGTTTGAAAATTTGTTGAGTTGATTACAAATCTTGTGTATTCAGGGAAACGCGCTGAGGCGATTCAAGAAGTTGGTGCCAGGTTGGAGTGGTGGAGCAAAGAACCCGAGCTTTCAATGGCCGAAAGCGACATGTTTGGCTTAATCCCCGAAGAGGATAAGCTGTTCGCCAATGCAATCCTTCTGCGACTGGCTGACACATTTATATATGGTGACAAACAAACCAAGCTTTGTGTAGTAAAGGCTTTCTTGTGGGAGTCAAAGCACAAGAAAAATAAAAGTTACAATATAAAAAACCAAGGAATTTTGTCAAGGTATAAGGTGGAGAATCACTTGGAACTATTGAGGAGAGTAAAGGTGTGTTTTAACTCTGGTGACGAGGACGTTAGAGCAATGGCATTAGTACTTTTTGGTTGCTGGTCTGATTTTGCTAGCGATAATGCCGATATTCGTTATCTTATATTATCTAGCATTGTATCATCCCGTGTTCTCGAGGTAAGAACAGAGTCATTATTTATGGTATATATGACCATTTGTGCTTTTGATCTTATGATTAATGTTTTATATAAATCGTCTATTAGGTCAAGGCTTCGTTATTTGCTGCTGGATGCTTTTGTGAGTTATCTGATGACTTCGCTCGTGTACTTTTGGAGATGCTAGTAAATATGGTTTCATCATCTGATGTGGCAATTGCTGGTAGAATAGCAGGAGCTCGTGCGTTTGCAAAGCTTGGGAGCTCTTCTGTTATATGTAGTAAAGCCTATGAGGTTTGTATACACAAACAACTTTATTGATATGATTATTAGCAATATGACATTTCAAGTATGCACAACAAGATACATTGATTCATTTACTGATAATTTCCAACAGCCAAAATAATGATATTATATTCCTATGTTATTGGCAACCGTGACCAAATTAATATCATATGTAGTTATAGGTTCACGTCAATGCACAAAACTTACAGTTATTTCACTGCAGGAGGGGATGAAGCTGATTTTAGCTGTGGTGGAAGATGATATGGTGACGAGTATGCTAATTTCACTCACAATACTTACTTCCAGGTCAGCATTCTTGATTGCCAGACAGGTATTGTCTGTTTCTAGTGTTATTTTTACATATCTTTTAACTTTAATAAAGAGGTCAGTCAGAGGAGTTGGACAAGAATTTAACGTATAAAACTGAAAATGTGTGGGAGTATACTTCAGTTTACACATAAAAAGTTGATGCTTATATAGATTTCTGGTTCAGGTAGATCTACTTCTTACATATTTAAGCCAAGACAAGTCATTGTCACTACGAGCAACATCATTAAGATGTCTACACATTCTATTATCAAGAAGTCGCTTTCGATTTTCTCCTCCCACAGAGCTGATCAGTGCAATGTTCGACATGCTAAATGGTGAACTCCCACCAGTGATGCAAAATGACGCTCTTCATATATTGTATGAGGTTAGTAGTGCACACTAGTTTTTGAAAACTTCATTATTTACACGGTTATTTTCCGAAATAATGTGCCTTTTCAATGGTTTCATTTTGGTCGTTGTACTTTTATGTGTACATATGAATCATCAAAAAATGGTTTTTGTCTCGTTTGGGTCATTTTGTAATCCGTTATCCTTTTTATACAGATCCTGATTTCCAAGATATTCAGTTTCAGCTATTCAGAAGTGAATGCATATTTCACCAAGATATTAACTGTTGTCGAGAGTATATTGCAATCTCCATTCATATTGAACCAACTCTTTGCCATTCGTTTTCTGGGAGATATAGCTGTGAAGATGGCTAAAAGAAGAGACACGACACATGATGGAGATGATAATACTCCAGTATCCCAAACAATATCATTTCTCATGACTCACATCGCTTTGCTGGTGAACTCGGTACCCACGCTTGATCAACCCGACACGGAAACAGAGCAAGAAATTTGGTCCATACTCAAAACCATCAATTTACTGATAACTGAATGTCCTGATATTAGTGAATTAGCTCTACATAAGCTCCATTCTATAATCATCTGCCTCCTGAATAAGGATGATCGAACTTTATCACATGGCCGGTCAAAGCTTCTGTTACGTGTATCCAAAGTGATAGATTTGTGTTTAAGAACCCAAATGAAAGATGGACCTCTGAGCAGCGAAGTACAGAATGTTGCAAGGCTTCTGATAGAAAATGTACGTGTATGCAGCTATTTTAATTGCTATGTGCAGACTGTATATTTTCTTTTGTTGCATCCTCAAACTAGCTGCAATGAACTTGACCGGGATCTGATTACTTCTGATCATGCGTACTTAATTAAGAATGAAATACTTGCTCTCGAGAACACGAAGAAAAGTATGGCAATGAAAGAATATTGGTCTAACTATAAGACTGGAAAATATGCAGCGTTTCAAGGAGCATGGTTTACAGCTGCTTTTATTTTTGGAGAACTAGTAACTATGGTTCAATCTGATTCCAGTCGTCACTGGTTAACGTCTTTGACTTTATTTGCTTATTCAGAAATGAGAATTCAGTGTTTCAGTCTACCGAAAGAACGGTCAATTTTGTTAGGTTGGTTAGATAGCAACCGATCTTCTGTATTACCAGCTGTACAAGATTTAGGTGAAACCGATGAAAGGTCAACTCTTGATGGGGTTTGTAAAATTCTTCGGTCTTCAAAGGAATGTTTGCGGACCAATGATGTCACGCCTAGTGGGCAACACTACTTTCAGATCCAGTTTTTGACACTAAGGGCTGATGTTATGGAAAATGTAGTTGATATTTTTAAACTTGTGGAAGAACACAACGTTCGCAGCAACGATGCTGCATCCTTGGTTCAATTATTTACACAAATATCAACCCGTTTAATGAAACTAGCACGTGAGTATGATCTGGTTGCTACATCTTATATTAACATGGATCCCACAAGTAGAATGATCGTTTCTGCACATGCACTAAGCTGTTCAGTGTTGGCATTCGTTGCTGGATTTTCTCTTTTCTTTCTAAACCTAGATTTTGAAAATAGCAACTTCCATGCTATGCTTGTACACGATCTTGTGATGCGGCTTTGGTATATAGATAGGGAGACCAGCAATGAACTCTTGTTGCTTTTAAAGAGTTGTTTTGGTCAATCCAAGAGCTTCATGGGCCCACCATCTAAAAGTCAGAGGGTGGAAAATACATCTGAAGTAAGAAATATAGCACAGATTTGTTGTTTTGCTGTCAAGGGAGTTGTTGGTCTAAAAAATGTGGCAAAAAGAATGTCTGGCGATGATGATGAGATTCGATCACAGATAGTTGACGACGGATTGACGCTTCAACGAGATGTTGCAAGGAAATGGTTACGCATCTCATTAAGGACTCCCATGCATTTCTTCCGTGTAAGGTATATCAAATGATACATCTTGTTATTCCTAATACTTGTGATTCTAAACAATTAATAGCAGTTCAATATTCTCTTCATAAAACCTAGTAATCATTAACTTGAAACTTTTGATTTTGTATGATATAGTTTTCTTTCATAATCATATTTGGAACACCAATTATTTATAATAGTTTATTTTTACGGGCAAAGAGCATTTCAGGTCAACCCAACCTGACCTGTTTTGACCTGTACACAAATTTACCCATTTGACCCATTATCCAACCTTTCCGACCCGACCATTTGCCACATATAATAGTAGATAATGGCGTCAAGGCTCAGCCCAGTTAATAGTCCGCCACTATTTTGGGTTTCTTTCTGCATCCTCTTTTTAAACCATACAAGCATTGTAGTACTGTAATCTGTAATAAAGTTTACATTGCAATTTGCAGGCCTTGTGTCTCTTGTCAGCTCTTTGCCATGAACAGAGACTCAGGAAATGGCAAGAATATCTCTGTTCCGAAAGGATATCATCTCCATCTGGATCTATGCCTTCAATTAAACGACATTTTACCAGAATCACGAGTTCGGTTGACCAAACTTTACTGCATCCTTCAATGTAAAACGTCTTATCAGCATGCTAGTCAAGCTGGAGAAATTATGATGGAGCCTCGTAATGTGGTTGATGATAACATGATTGAATTGAATGACAAGATAGTTAAGTATGTGTATAAGTGTGACAAAGATCATACTTTTGATGGCCAGATTGCAGAGACGATTGTCTGCTTTAGACCTAATGGAAAAGGACAAGGATTCTCAACATGCATACTTGATGTTTCTATGTTTCCTTTGGGTAGTTATGAAATCAAGTGGCGAGCTGGTTGTTTGGACATTGATGGGTGTTACTGGAGCTTGAATTCTTTAAATTCTGGTCCAGTTTTCACTGTACAGTAATCTTGACAAAAAAGGGGTTGATCGAGACAATTTGACCTGCCTAGTCTTTGATGCAGAGATAATACTAGCAACTTCCTTTCATTTGGGGATACCGCTCTCTCTCTTTTGCCAAGTAGAACTGCTCGTGGATGAAAGCACAAAAATGTTAACATGTAATCTTTGTATAATATTAGGTTCAAGAGTTTTTAAACTAAATTTGTAAATAAAATTTTATAGGTAGTAATTATTTTGTTATTTTATGCTCAAAAGAAATTCAGCGGGTGCAGCTACGGTATGCTATACAAGCTACACTCATCATATTAGGCGATGTTCAGTTTTTGTAGTTGTCCCATGTTTGTTTAGAACCGATTTAGGCTCTAAACAAGAGTAATAGGACTATCAATAGGATACAACAAGAGTACTCAATTCCGGCGGAGTGAGCTATGGGGAAGTTAGGATGTAAATAATTATACCCTTACAGTAATAGGGCCGCTCTCATAGAAAGTTTCAAGTTTGAATAACATAATGCTAAGAGCACTTTTTTTTTTTTTCCTCCTTGCACGAACGGGTAACACAAATGGATAATGCGAGGCCGTCACCCCCTCTCGCCATCACTTCTGGCGCCGAACTTAACAGCCAACGTTTTTCGTTTATCTTTCTCATTTTTGTTTTTAAATCTAGCTGTTGAATAATGTTTTAAACAAAAGGGACGTTGGTGGACATTGGTCTCTTTAAATAGAGATGTTCTTTTTTGAATTAATACCTACTTTTTTTCAACTTTTTACCTTTTAAAAATCTTATGAATACTCGAAAAATCTTATAATTTACACACAGTTCTACCTTGCTTTCAACCTTTAAACTCAACAATAATTTCATCAATTTCTACCTCCAAACTCATAAAAAAGAACTCCAGTAAATGAATCAATCAAATGCTCGCCAACTTGCAAAACCAAATACCAAATTCCTCACTCTAATCCAAAATACACTAACATCCGCAAATTCAATCGCTTCAAACGTCAACCAACTTCCACCATCGTGTAAAAGGAGAACTACCACCCTTGGGTTACCATTATCAGTCCCACTAGAAGTCGGTTTGGGCAATGGGTAAAGGAGAAGATGGTTGGTTTCGTGGCGGCCGTACTAGTGGGTGGTGATGGCGGCTAAAATGGTGGTGGTGGAATGGCAGTGATGGTGGTGGTAAAAGTGGAAGAAAAGCGGGTGTTTGGTAATTAGTTTTGTAAGTGTGTGCCAATGGCGAGAGGTTGGGTGACAAGAAATGAAAGAGGTGAGTGTGGTGGAGATGATGGCAGGTGGTGGGTTCTATGGTGATGATGGTAGCTGATATGGATGATGTTTGTAAAGTAGAGGAGAAAATGGTGTTTGTAAGTGAGTTTTATAAGTGTGATGTGTATTGATTTAATGAGTGGGAAGCTACTCGCGCGTTGCAGCAGGGCTACTTTGTAATCACTGCGTGTATATTTTTTTAAATGCTAAATTTTGATGTCATAAACGTTTTTGTTTATTTATTTATTTTGTCGAAAGTATAAAACATCGGCCTTGGGATTAGACTCTTGCGTGTTGTGATGGAGCTGATGTGTTTCAATATGGCACTTTGTTTAACCTTCTCTGATTGGCACTTTATTAACCAATAATCTATAAACTCTATAACAAAAGGCCTGACTTAATCTATAATTTTCATTTGGGCTATGCTATTGACGTATTACAAATATAGCTTAGTTTTTAACTTTAACAACAAACAATAGTTATCCTGAACTTCTTTTTATATGAAGAAATGTTAAGAAATTTAAACAAAGCTGAAATCATATATAAAAACGGTTTGGTCTTGCAAAATGGACAATAACACAATGTCGCAAAATGGACAGTAACGCAATGTCTCATTATTCTGCTGGTTAACTATATTTATCAATCTAGTACAGAACAGGGTACGTTTCCAACTAATAAACACATCAATTACTCTTTAATAAACACTATTACTAAGAGGGTAAAAGGGGGTCTGCCACTTGTTATCATTGTTCGATGAGATCCCATGTGCTTGTTTATCATTCCAGCTAATAAAAACCTCATGATTCTGGCCTTTCGCAACCATGTGAAGGGTGGTCTGCCCATTATCGTCTTGGCTCAAATCCCAAGAGCCTGCTCCAAAGCAGCTTCCACCACTCTAAGATGCCCATTTCCTGAAGGTGGATTGTAGCAACTCGTAATCTTTCATAAGGTAAAATGACTATTTTACCCTTTGGCTTTTTAAAGTTAACCTTTGAATTTGACTTTTGACTATTTGACTTTTACTATTCATCCCGTAAAAATTTTATTTTATTTTACCATAATGACAAGATAAATAAAACTCGACAAGTCGTCCTGACGACGTACGTTGAATCCATACAGAACCGATTTCACAAAACCGTGTCTAAAAACTACTTTAGGGTTTAAACGTCATTCGGGCATCCCGTTATGTCCATAAAACGCTATAAACATTAAAAATATGTAATTCTACCATTCTACGACAATTCCACAAGTTTTGGAATTTTTCGTTTTCCAGTTCTGCGTTTACACGAAATACGCGTTTTTGACCCGCGTTTCCAGCTTTAGACAACGTTTTAGCACCAAATGAGACTTATCACTCATTTTATGTTTTTATATGGAGTATAATGATGAGTTTCATCATTCCTACAAGTTTCGTATTTTTACGATACCCGGTTTTACGTTTTATGGCTTAACAAATTACGGTTGGCATTTAACGGAACCAAAACACATCATAACACCAAGATATTATCAACACATAATATCTCAACCCACTAACTCAAAATGACAGCCCATATGAGGTGAGTCACCCTTGTGTTGGCTTCATCTTAGCCCTTTTGCATGTAAACTCATACATGTGTCCTTAACTTAACTTAACCATGGTTAATGTTTAACCCAATACATGGTTAACCAAACCTTCCATCCTATAAATAGCAAGTGAAAGACTTCACAAAAACCCTCATTCCTCTCCTCTTGGTAGTTTATAACACACACACCAACATACATTCCATAATTTGATTCATGACTACAAGTTTATGCTAAGAAGTTGCAAGTAACAAGTTACTACATCAAATCTCTAGCAAGTTTAAGTGATCTTCTTGAGTTTAAATGTAACACCCCAACCCGACAAGGGTAGAAGTGTCACATTTTGGTGTCATATCAGAACATACAAATGAAATCTTTACAAACGGAACCCTTAAAATTGAGGTATCAAAACATATGCACAATTGACTGACAAGGAAAATACAATATCCAAAATGAAATAAAATCCCAAAACAAAAGTTCTTCAAAATAAGTCCCAAAGTAATAAGGTACTAGGGTTGGTCCACTCAGATACTCTAACTCTCAGCCCATCGAAGCCCATCTTCAAACCTAAAACCTGCCGCAGGAAAAGAAATGCGGTTGAGCTTAAAAAGCCCAGTGAACAGATATAATAACACGAAAGCTAAATAAAATCAGAATTGCGAAGTGAAATGAGGAAACTGATAACAAAGTCACAACGAAAGGGAACCAATGAGTCAAGGAGGATCCTGCAGGACACAATTATACATATATCCAAAAGAACAGATAACACGAAGAACGAAGCAAAGTAAAGCATCGATGACAATTATACAAGCACATATAAACCAAGCATACAAGTACTGACACATAAGCAAGCACAGCAGACGTCGTATCCACTCAACAAATATATGGCATAAAATCAATTCAGGAAATCAGAAGACATACAAGTCAAATGGAAATCTAAAGGCAAGCGGAAGCAATTAATTAGTTAGTGAGCATGGCAATCACACAGGTCAAAAATCCTTAGTTGAAAACATAACCAGTATCATAACAGCGGAAGTACTAACATCAGTCAAAACATGGCAGTCACACGTAACAAGTAGGAAATACAGTATGAGCATTATAATTAAATGAACTAGGGACATAGCAGGGCAATTAAACAAGTTAACAAGCCAGACGTCATAAGTTGAACCATTTACCCAAGAAAGCCGTAGCATAGACAGAATTGTAAACATGGCAGGTCCATCAACAAGCAGATAAAGATACAATGGATAGTCATAGTCCACGAGATTAACTAAACGAAGTACACATGATAAACAGACAAAACTATCGATTACACACTAGCATGGTCACCAGACAAATCAGAGGGTCACATAACAGTGAGATCACATATCATCAGATGACAACATGTAACTCAGATAACCGCATATTAATCACATCATAGCAGGATAATCAGTAGTCACATAAAACATGAATAGCATAATCAAATCCAATAAACATATAATAACCCGTGCGTGAATGGAACGATAGTCCAAGTAACGGAATGAGAGTGTGTTGATCAAAGCAATGGAATATATATATATCTTGGTAGTAGAGTGAGTCATATAAGGGTACCGAGTAATGAACAATTAATATAGAATATGGTGCGTTGGGGAATACGTAAGGTACAATATAGGTATATCAAAGTGTAAGGGTTGTCGAAATCTACCACGAGCCCGGAACATATCATATCATATCATATCATAAGTAACCATTGTATTCGGAGGGTGACCTCGAATACCATTGGGTCTTGGATGTGATTATTATAATGGAAAAAAAGAAGATTTATTATTTAGTCCTTGTGTCAATAACATATAATGTTCTTATTATTCTACTGCTAAATTGTACATGTTATTGTTAAACCCTAAGGCTCAAAATCTTTGATCTCAAGGTTTAGTCTAAAACTCCACAAATAATATTCGGTCGGTATCGAGCTCGGGAGCTCGTTACCTAGGGATTCACAAGGTTTCGCTTAGGCGAAAAAGAAAGAAGAAAATCGAGTATACGCAAAATTGGCAACTTTCTCGCAAAGACTGCTTTAAAAACGCGATAACTTTTTCAAGTAGCCGCTGGATCGTAACGAAATTTTGATGGACGTTTCTATATATTCATCTAACTTTTCACCGGAGGGATTGTCAATTGAGCTTTCAGAAAAAGTTATACTATGTCAAGTCTCGTCAAGGGTTTTTCGTAAATTGATTTTAGGGTTTTCATGCATATTCAACTTCTTGAATTTGTTTTACTTGTTCTAATTTTGATGGAGGTTGTTTATACATTGTGTGGTGTTTATGATTCATGGTTAAAGCATCTTTGATAGTGTTTTTCAAAACCATCGCTAGTGTTTCTCGAAATTATCGCTAGTGTTTTCGAACCATCGCTAGTGTTTTCGAAACCATCGCTAGTGTTTTCTCGAAACCATCGCTAGATTCTATTCGTATCCACCGCTATACTATTTTGATTCTCTTATGGTTTTGGACTTGAGGGAAGTCGAGCATCATGATTGTTATGGATTTCTAGCGACACACACATGATATTGGTTCACACGTGAGTTTGGTTTTGTTCTTAAAGGATTTAAAAGCTGCTTTGGAAATTTATTGAATAGGTGATTACGAAGATGATTGATCATAACATATTTGATATTGAAGTTGAGTAACACAGATTCGTGTTTTATCATATCTCAGCCGGTGTTACACTTTGGAGATAACTTGTTCGCTTAAAGGATGTTGATGAAGACTTGCAAAATCTAGTTTTCATAGGTCGGGGGGTGGATGGATGAAGGCCTAGTTAACTATCACTTAAAGGAGTTACATTGTAGTGCTCAAAGGTCTCATTGAAGACGAGGATTTTGTCAAGAGATTGTCGCCTCACTTATATGGTGTTAGTATAAGTTTGGAGTCACGTGGATAAACAAGACATAAGACACAAGTTTGGGTTATTCTACTTCTTTATCAAGTTAGTTATATTTGGTTTTCTTCACAAGTGATCATTACAAGGAGCTTACAGATTTAAAGAATCATTTGATGTTCATGCACCACTCAAGGAGAAGTTTCAATTGCTTACATTTTCTATTTGTTGATAACAAAAAGGGGAAGAGATGTTGAAGTGGCGTGGCATGGATTAAGTGGAAGACAAAGGAAGATAATATTGTTTCATTCATGGTGAGATTTATTATCTCAACTTCTGCTACTTCGTCTAGGGAAGTTCGTACAAGAATCGTGTTTGTTTTGTCATCATCAAATAGGGGAAGATTGTTGGGTTTCTTGATTTGATGATACAAAACAATAAAGAATGAAACATCAAGGGCTTAAAGTGACAAAGAAGAAATCTACAAAAGATGGAAGGACTTGCTTGCAAAAGAAGATTTATTATTTAGTCATTCGTAGTATCTTGTAAACCCTAATCCTCTAGTATATAAAGAGGACATGGAATGTAGGTTTTAATAATTAAGTCTTCCATAATGTAGTCTAAAGGCGTGTGTGTATAGTAACCTAGACGTGTTCCTATAAACGCCTAGGGTTAGAGTTTGTTTAGTTTAGCCTCAAGGATCTTTGATCCCTCACAAGTTTAGTGTAACCGTATTATTCGATCAAATAATATTCGGGGCTTGGAGTGATTATTATAATGGAAAACCTTGTGTCAATAACATATAATGTTCTTATTATTCCATCACAGATTGTACATGTTATTGTTAAACCCTAAGGCTCAAACGATCTCAAGGAGTCTAACAAACTCCACAATTGGTAATCCTTCATATTTTTGTTGATATCACTAATTTTGACACATATTTGCTTGTCAGATCTCTTGGTCAACTGGTTCGAGTGAAATTAGATCCATCGCTAGTGTTTTCATACCACTGATAGAGGCTGTCAAACCACTGCTAGCATGTTGCTGATTTTTGGATACCTCAGGGGTTGTTGGTAAATTTGGTGAAAACACGTTATTTCTCTCCAAATCACGGATATATCATTTAATTGATCTTCAAACCACTTCAATTGGCGCTCTACATAAACCCTAATCACTTTCTTTTGCTTAATTCACACATCCCACATCATTCTCATTATCAATCACAATGCCGAATCAGTACTCCAACACACATAACCTTGTTGCTAATCCGATAAAAACAATAGATCCGGGTTTCATCAATTGATTGATTTCCTTATAAACATTCTATTCACTTTGCTTTAACAATACACCAACCATCCTTAAAGCCTATATACATCGGGCCTGGGGAATGCTGTTTCGAGGGGTCGATGGAGTAGAAGTGTTTATTTCAAGAATGAGAATGCTATTTTGGTTAATGAGAGATCATTAGAAGGGTTTTGAAGTTTGATGATGTCGATGGTGTTGTAAATCTTTCGATGTCAAATTTTTTTCCGTTTAGAGAGGTTAGGATATACTCATAGAGGTGACAAGGTAAAATTCTTTAAGAGTATGTTTTCCCACAATGGAAGTTTTTGATACACACTTTGTTGATGTGTATGAGTAATAAGACCATCGGATTTGATGACTTTCCTTCCAAGATTGCTACAACTATTATATGTTTCTCCGAGGGAGGAAGTTTAATTGGTCTAGGATGATTTATGAGGGTTTGTGCAACATTAGAAGAAGGGTAAATATTATTTATATCCTAGGTTTGTTCAACTAATTGTGGAAAGTCAAATAGAGGAACTGCTGAACATACTAGGGAGTATGAAGCGCATTATATGCTTCCTAAGGTCTTTGCACATATGAGAATCGAAGCCAAATGTTCAAATAAGGGATGTTCCTTTGTTCCCCACATGCTTACTTTGCCTTATTCCCGAGTTTGATGAGGTCTTGAGGACCAACCCATAGTATCCGACCTCACTGTTAGTACACCTCAATCCACCGATAGTGCACTTGTTCCCACTGTTAGTGAATCTCAACCCACTTCTAGTCAAACCCAAACCATCGTTAAACCAATTGTATGGACTAGGAGAAAGAAGGGCACCAAGCTACCTCAGCCGGTGTTAGTGGTGTTGTTCATGAGGTCACACACGGTGTGGAGGTGACATGATTGGAAGGGCTTCACCATCGATTCATGCTTAGATGCCGGTCGATAGTGGAAACATCATTAAGACCCAACCTTGGCAACTCCTAATGTGGAGAGTTCCTGAACTTAACACAGTGGAGGAAACCCTAGCCAACCGGCTCACTTAGGGTGCATAGATGATCGTGCTCGGTCGGTGCTATGTTTACTTTATCCAAGGATTCACTTCCTGAGCGCTTAACACACCAAGTGATGAGGATAGTTTGGAACCCGACATTGAATTGACGGATCCTAAGTTGGTACATGATGACTTTTCCAATGAACCACCTCTCGGACCGCTTAACACAGTCGGGTGGGAGGATATTCTTGAACGCTTTAATGAATCGACTACTAAATGTGCTAAAATGGATGATACAATCTCAAGTCTTCAAGAGTTGGCCGTGTTTGCAGGTAAAGAAATTAGAGGTCAAGCATAGGATGTTTGTTTTGGAGAAAGTCAAGACCAGGGGTTGCTTTGAGAAATATGAACAAGAAGGTGGACTCTCTCCATCTCGAATGTGGAGAATGTACCCAAACAGGGAGGAGTGAAGGCATGAATTGTGGGAGGTCAGATGCACATATGGAAGAAGATGTGGATAGTGGAGATTAAGCAACACAATTTTAGTATCCGATAAAATGGGAATGAAGCTGTTCTTGAAAGTTTGAAGACTGTGGTAGAAGATGAGGTAGTGCAGGACACAACCACTGATAGTGTGTCTGCAACCACGACTAGTACACTTGAAACCACTGTTGCAGCTTCAGATATGGCAATTGTACCCACTGCTATCATAACTACTTCCACAATTGTTACAACCATCTCTGTGTCACCACCTAAATCTAAAGAGGTTGAGAAAGAAGCTGCAAGTACACTGATCAATCTAAGCAAAACCTCATCTAATCCTACATCCATCATTGCACCTGTTTTTGCTCTTGAATCTATCGCAACAAAACCCAAAGGTAAAGTTTAGTTATTGGTGAGCCTTTGAAGAAGAAGGTGGCTCAACCGGATATTGGTAAGGGTAAAGGTATTGCAAAGACTGTCTTAAAGTTTAAAAGTGTAGCGTAATGTATTGCTTATGATGAAGAGTATACAAGAGGCATACAAGTCAAGAGGAAGCAGCTACGTAAAAGAAAAGCAAGAAGAGGATGAGGCTTCTCTGAAATGGTTAGCTAAATGGTATGAATCACAAAACTATCTGCAAGCTTCTAATCAAATACAGGATGAGTATACTACTCAAGAATGGGCATTGTTAGATGATGAGGAAAGAGCTAGAATTTTGGGTGAATGGGCAAGGAGGATTAGTAAGGAAAAGAAGCAAGTTATAAGGAAGAAACCTCCTACAATTCGTGAGATGAGAAATGTACTAATTAAGATTATTAAGAATTCAGGCATACATATTCCTGACAATCTTAGTAAATGTTCATTTGAAAGAATCCATGAGCTTTATCTGATGTGTATGAGGATTAATAATGATAATTTTACTCCTATGGGTTCAAAAGATGAAGAGTGGATTAAAGGTAATCTAAAGAGAAAATCAGATTCGGAGGCATCCGTTCTAAAAGATTGAAAGAGATTGAAGATAGTCATCAAATTATCTCTTATGCATTTGAGCTTAATGGAAGTGAAGGCTGTTGGAAAATTCAAAGACTCAATAATGAAGTTTCTGAGTTTTATAAATTTTCACAAATGCTTCAATATCTGGATAGAGATGATTTAATGAATCTTTGGAAGCTTTACAAGAATAAGTTTGGTAGTATACATCCAGATGACTATCATGAGAGACTTGTTTATCATCACTTGAAGATTTTGTTTGAACCAACTCATGATGAACCTGAATGGAAAGGACTCTACAATGGTCATGTTACAAGATGGTTTTTATATCAAACTTGTGGAGTTCATGTGTTAACTGTGTCTGGAAAAGTTATTCATATGCTTGTGGAAGGTGATTATCCTCAATTGAATAATTGTCCAGGAGTTATTGCTCAGATGGTGAAGCCTGGTGGTATAAAGATGTTGATGCCCTATGATGGTCAAGCTTACAATTTGTTGCTGAAGTATGAGAAAATTCTTAAATCTAGTAAGTGTTTGGCTACATCCTCCAATTCAGATGTTTTGAGCTTAAAGGAAACTTGAGAATTCTATTCGAATGTATCAAGTTTAGGGGAGGATTGTTGGGTTTTTGGTTCCTTGGATCAAGAATTATTCTAAGTGTTGGAACCACGGACAGAGTGATGAAACCACGGACAGAAGAGTGGATCCACTGCTGAAGACAAACCGCGGCTAGTAGTATTGTGTAACCACGAATATTGTAATGTAACCTCTGCTAGTCTTGTATAGTCGGTTTAATATTTTGTATTAGATAAATATGGAAAAGATATTTATCTTGTAGGTTACGATTGTATTGTGTAAAGGACTCTTAGCCTATAAAAGGAGGTCCTAGGTTATATTAGATATACGATGTTTTATATCTAAAGTCGATACACTTCAAGGTTGTAAAACCCTAATCATCGTTAGAGTATTCGTATTAATAATAATATTGAGGTGTTGAATGTTCATTGTTCTTCTTCTTAAGATTAAGTATTAAATTCGCGTGATACTTAATAAGTCTTTGTTTAAGCCGCTTTTACATTTGATCGCTTGCTCAACCGGGATCAACATACCATATATAATAGGAGGGAGACCTCAAGAACCAATGGAGTAGCTAGTTCCCAGATCGTGAAGACGCTGACGCAATACCTACATCATTCACCATATAAATCATATCATATCATATCAAAACATATCTAGGATGCATCCATACGCCCGTAGAAACATAGTGGCTAAACATATATCTTGAGCTCATAATCATATAACAGAAGGGGACGTGTGTAACATCACCAGACACACCGGAGTCATGCCATTGGTGCATCAATGACATGGTCATGGTACCTCCATGACTAGGAAAACATATTTGGCTCGTATCAAACCCAAGGGTCAAAGCATAATCATATCATAAGGGTTCATATCAAAGGTTCATATCAGAGGTCCCTAATATAGGTTCATAATCAGAGGTCCATAACATAGGTTCGTAATCAAAGGTTCATGTTCATAAGGTTCATAATCAGAAGTTCATAATCATAACAAACGAATATCATAGCGAACAGAATCATATCAAAGGATCACAGAAAAGGGAATCATAGCAAGGGTATCATAAGTGAAGTAAAGTCAAGGATCGAAAAGTCATGAGAAATCCCTACTGAAAAGTGATAGAATATATGTACCTTAGCAACGAAACGAAAGCAAACGGGAAAGTAACACCGGGAAGCAACGTCGTATCTTCTTCAACGAATCTACACGAATTGATATCATATATTACTTATATACTCATTTTATAAGCTTCTTATGAATTTGTAAGTGTTTTACTTATTGATATCCTCTTTTTATCTTTCATTTTCTTAAATTCACATCTGGACCAGAATTTAGCGATTTTTATAAAATACTTACTTAGCTCAAATAAAATCAAGGAAATTCACAGGGTTCCATATGAGTTAAAAGACTCTCCAAAATGGGGGGTTCTATTTCCAAGTAAATGTCCTATATAAAATCACAAGACCAGACTGCCCGTAAAGTGATCAAAATACACCTTAAAAGTTTACGCTTATAAGACCTGTTTAGACACCTTGGAAAAATTCCCAAACTCCCGTAAATTCATTTATATCCTAAATGTCACTCCTGTAAAAGGAGAGCTCCCAATTCATTATGGTTTGAAAATGAAAATCAAACAATCCAACTAAATTTCGCACCGCTTTCTCAACTTTGACACTTGATCTTGAAAATTCAAAATACACTTTCCCGACCTCCAATTTATGAAATTCGACATGTAAGTATACAACAACCTAAATTAAGTTTTAGAATTCAGAAACTTGCAAAAACACCTCTTAATCACCAACTTATGGCTTGTACAAATCGGGTTATCAAAACAGTTTTTCACAGTCACCCAAAAAAAACCCTAACTTAATTATTTTCCCAAATCATATGAACCCTAATTAAACCCTAGGGTTTACACAACTTTTAATCACATTAAACCCGTCATATTAAGCCTAACAAAACAACATTTAAAATATATATGATTCGAATTCATAGCACATATACTTAACGGTTTTTATGATTTTATGTAACTAGTTTTAGGGTTTATTTACACACTTATAATCCGAATGATTCCATACATATCCTTATGTTTTAGATGATGATTAACAACTTGCTTATACATATATATTACATGGTGTTTGAATTAAAGAGGAACACAAATGATCAATTTAAGGTTACCTTTGAAACGTGAACGAGATGAGAATAAGAAACGAGGACACTAAGGGCCTGTTTGTTTAGTTTTTTTATTAAGTCATCTAAAAATAAAGTGTCTGTCTGGATATAAGTTGTCTGTTTGTAGATAACTAAATGGTTGTTTGTTTTGTGTGCTGAATAAATTGTCTTAATCAGAGAAAATTACTGGTATACCCTTTTATATGAAATACGTGGGATTATAGGTTAAGAATGGGATGGTAAATATGTAAAAGCATAATAAAGGGGATGGACTTAATTTGGAGACCCTCCACCCCATGGCTTTTTCTATGAAGTCATCTTTTTATTTTAAGCCCCAAACAAACACTCATTTAATGACTTAATACATTTACATATTTATCTATTAAGACTCTTTAAGTCCTTATCAAACACCACCTAAGGGTCTTAAAACCCACGACCGCAGCAGCTACCATGACCAAGAAACCCCATGACGAGCAGCCCAAACCCATGACAAGCCTTCTCTTTGGCTTGGACAAAACAACAACCCCCACGACAGCCACAAAAACTCACGACCCAGGTCTCCTTTGCGAGTAAAACACGACCATAACACCCTTGAAACACCTTAACGAATTTTTCTTGAGCCTTGATTTCGAATGGGAGGGAGGGATGGTATTGTTGCCGTCACTTTTTGTGTAGAGGGTAATTAGGTTTTTGTGATTTTGTTTTTGAATTGTAAATGGTAATTAAAATGTGATTAATTGGAAAATTAAATGGGGGAGATATTGGGCGTGATATTAGGCCGGTAAAAAGGGGGAGGGAATTGACTAATCATATTTTCTATTTTTATCAAAGTGAGATGAATCTAGACCTCTTTTTGGTATAAGTTAATTTGTACATGATTTAATATAATTTGGTACTTTAGAAATCATTTAATTGTGTAACATTTATTTGTAGACATAACTGAAATATATTTATTTGTTAGGTCACTAGTTTTACAAACACAAGTAATATAGAAAGAGATAAGGCGATTGAACAAGTAAACAAACACACACACACAAATGATAATACGGTTTAGGCGTAGTACATGTGAATGAAAGAAAACTTGAACAACCAACCTCAAATGAGGGTTTACAAGAGTATTTATAGGAGGAAAGCTAGGCAACACTCCTAGTTTCCATCCTTTCTTAAATGGGCTCAGCCTAAGCTCATGGGCCTTCTACATAAGCTTAAGGCTAATAACAAACATAAAGGCCATAATAAAGCTAACTATTACATATTAATTACTAACACTTGATTATGGTTTAGGAGTGATTCCAACAATCTCCCCTCAAGTGTTGGTGATGAACGTGAAGGCGTTGATGTAATAGTAGCTCGACGCCTTCCGACATTCTTCTTTCTTGTGAGAGGAATTTCCTTGATTCAACAATCTCCCAAAGGTAGAGAGATAGTTATCTTTGAACAGCTTATGCTTGACGCCATCTTTAACTTTGTTCTTTGATCATTGTTCTTGTGGTGAAAGTGATAGTATGTTGTAGTCTCAGATCAATCGCTTCAGTGTCCGCTTCACGCTCAAAGGTTCCACGCCATTCTTCAACATGCTCACACGCCTTGACGTTGGAATTCAATATCGATGAAGTTCTCTAAGTCTTTAACTTTGTAGATTCTCCGTTTGACGAAGAATCATTCGACGGTTGTGTTGCTTTTGAATAGAACTTCCATTAGTGATGATGTTGGCGTGAGCATGAGAAGAATCAAGACGATCATCCCGCCCGAGCTTCCATAAGAAGAAAACATTTCAAACGGTTAGTAATAAGGTGTTCCAAGACTTACAAGTTTGAACTTCGAGAGTTAACAAGATAGTGTGAAAACACAACTCTAAGTCTTACAAAGGCCGCTTTCGAACTGGAGTCCCACAAGTGAGATAACGCGATGTACCGAGGTACATCTACAGCCGGATGAGTCGAGGTACACCAAGCATCACCTCACGATCAGACCGCTTGAGACACACTCCGCAGTAATCCACGGGAGTTACCGGCGACCCGCCGTGGTCTGCTTGATGTTGACCGGCGTGAGTTTCCATTCAATCACCGAGGATCACAGATGTGAACCTCTATAAATGTTCTCGACAGATTGCTAAGATCTCGCGAAGGACTCGATATGAACCATCGATAATCTTATTTGTTGATCAACAAGTGATGAAATATCAAGTGTTCCTAAGAGATCTTTGATGAATCTCGTGGCTCTAGACTCAATAGTGTGTTTTGGTTTTCCGAGCTGAGACTAGGAGAGGGTCTCCTTCTTCAATACCAACGATCTCTAAGAGAAAGCCAATAGTTTACGAGGGTTCCATGTGAGAATGAAACAAGATTCTGCTGAGAGAAACTTGAGTGGCTAAGAAGGTTTAGTGCATGCGCCACCGGGTCCATGACGACTTTTATTCTTCAATACCGCGGCCATCAAGTGACAACCAAGAGTATATGAATTGAACCGTGTCCGCCTCTAAGTTGAATAATCTAGAGGGCTATTTATTTTCACCCTTTTCTTTGCATTTCTTTTGATTCTTCAACCTTTCTTTCTCCGATTCTCATTTTCCTTTTACAATCATACCTAAGGACTTCTAAGTACTAACTATTTGTGATGTCCTGGGTAGATCCTCCGTTCTCAGCAGATCATAGGACGTTATTCCTAACCTTAGTCACCTTATAACTCCATGACTAACCTATGTTGCCATAAAACCATTTTGTACCATCGAAAATTAAATCTCTCACGTTGTTTATGACCGAAAAACGTTTGAACCACCGTGAAGATAAGATTTTGCATAAATACCCTCCACATGTGCTTAATAGTTTTAACGGTTAAATGCACAAGGAGGAAAGAGCGCACATTTTGAATTGATCCACTCGAGATAGACAATCCTCATGAGACACGGTTACGTTGTATAGTTAAAGAGTTACATTGTCGCCTTTAGGTGACAACTAGCTCTAATAACTACCTTGAATGTGTAGACAATCCTCGAAAGGTTGTCATACCACCGAGTTCATGTCTACCAAGAGTTTCTAATGGTACATTCTACTTGGACAGTCCTTCATGACACGCTTACATTACTAGTGAACTAGTTTGAAATTATTACCCGTCCAGACAAGTCTTTTCGAGTTACTAACAGCTTAGTACCGCTAATTCATTGGTTAAGTCCGAGGTACACGATTCATTTGCATTTTGCACAACATATTTCTTATCACACAATTTTCTCCCTCAAAATGGTATATGAAAATGTTATTTTGAAACGTTTGAGAATAAATATGACCATTTCGGTGTTGGGAAGAGTGACCACCGTGAAAAATTAGTGAACAAAGTTTTAATTCAAATACTCCCTCAACAAGTGATATAAACGGTTGAGGTTTTGAAAATCTTACTGGAAGTATTCTTCTTTTGAGCAAAACCTTGAAAATGAAAGGTTTGATAGGTTTTACTCAAAATAAGAAGCTTTCGCCCTTTTATAAGGATTGTGGCACCGAGGCGCACTACATGGTCCTTTCTTGACAGCCACGGGTTGTGCAATCGTTATGTGCACAAGCCATACATATTTAATCACACATCCAAAATTATATGAAAGAAACAATTCAAGGGGTACCGTGAAGTGCAAAGGATGTTCCAGTGAGCGCATGTATGCTGAAAGCCTTATGTTAATCCCGGTCGACCACCAACATAGCTCTCAATTGTCTCGAATCGATCCTTCCGAACAACCGCTCATCAATCATGGTGATGATCCTTCACATTCCTCCGATCCCGAATTCCATCGCTAGGGTTCCCAATGTTTTCACGTATATCCTTCAATCGATAGGCTAATCCGTCCCTAACCATCTTCGCAGTATGATCTCCAAATTTGTGAAGCTCATTACACGCCATCAAGCAATCGCGATGAAGTTCATCGCGATAAACGACACCAAATGGTTTGTCGATGAGCGTTAATCGCGATAGTGGGTTGATATCGGGAAGATCAAGTCGGTGGAGTGAAGTTGACACGTGTCCGATATGATTCAACGGCAAGTCGGAGATCTTCAACACGCTCTTTTATGACTATGCGTCCGATGAAATGAGCAAATGACTTGATGAATTCACGTTGTATTTCGCTGAAAATTGTCTCATGCGACCCCGCACTTTGGCAAGGTACATGTCTTCAATATCGCTGATAGACAAATTCTCAAAGTCGCCTTCACGTATCGCATAATCCTTTCATCCCGCCTTTGACCACAATCTTCTTGAGAAAGGTGTAGTCCCATTTGATGAAAGACCAACATGTTGGATGGCAACGATGTCTTTAGTACTAAACATCGTGATGTTGTGACTTCAACCGACACTGTAGTAGATTCGCTTGCTCTCGCCGTTGATGAATCCCATACAATGCATCTCGGTCAGACAAGCCACCGTGTTGGAGAACAAGTGATTGGCACGCCCTCAATGGCAATGCGCTTGAGTAGATAGTCGTAAGGAATGGAAGTGTCAAGGATGTAGCATATTTCTTGAACCATCGCCACCATGGAGAAGAAATTCCGTGTCTCGTTGAAGAAATATCGAAGGAATCCGTGGTTCATCCGGTTGGCCAATGGTCGGTAAAGGTTTGGTCCAATCGGTGTAGTATGGAGGGTTGTCCTTTTGTGAAGTCAATGTTTGCTTCCGGTTGAGCCAATCCATGTTATTAGACATAGCTCGAGCAATGTTGTCAAGGTGATATTCAACCTTGAGGGCACTTTCGAGTCGTCTTTTAGAAGTTGAAATGCTTCATTCTTGATTCACTTCAACTCGATTTCGCCATTTTCTTCACATGGAACTTTTCTTGCAAAAGTTTTGCATGCTCCAATGTAGAACCGTTGACCGGATCTTGACCTTCATCGTGGTAGGAGTTTGATTGACAAGTGTGAGAACCATTCAAATTCTTCGGTTTTATCGCCATCTAGCCATGATACGACTTCAGCCGAGACATCTTCTTCTTCTTTTAGAAGGCCTTGATGATGATTCGGTTTCGCACTTGTTTGGGAGAGGTGGGTTGTTTTAGGGGCTCAAGGACCTCTTCATCGTCACCACCCGATACTTAAAGTAATCACCGGTTTTCGAGTCAGGTGGTAACTCGAATCGTCCCGAGGTTTAACCGTAGAAGAACGAGGAGGAGACCTTTGTCGAGTAGGAGTCCGCTGGAGAGGAGGTAACATAAGATGATTCACCGGACTTCTTCCGACGCTTAGCTTTATCATGCTTATCCCGATCCTTGTCTTCATCGCTCTAGGACGCTTAGACTTTTCACCTTCGAATCTACATGCTTCTTTGAGTTGGTAGTCCAAAGAATGCTTGAAACAACTTACCTTCATCGTAATTAAATGTCCCGCATCGCTTAGACATTTTTGTGATGAGCTTGGCCACCAATTCATTATCCGAGAAAACTACAGATCGATGGATTGATTGTGACGGTTAAAGGTGTTGATCTTATAGTTTGCTTGGCTATCCGCATAAGATTCGGATATAGTTGTTCTGCAAACATCTCCTTTGTGACTTTAGGAACGATATCCTCAAGGTACTTGTTAGTATAACCTTCGATCATTTCGCTCAGCCTCTTGACGATGACTTTTCATGAACTTCGAACAAATTCCTTCTTTCTCAGATCTTGTCTTTCTCATCATTTAAGCATCAGATTTGGTCAAGAAACCAATTCGGTTTCAGAGCATGTCCTTCTTTCGACTTATTGACACTTTTCACAATTCTTTCATGAGTCCGAGAAATCCAAGATCGAGGTGGTTTCTTCACAGATTTGGATGTTGATTTGGTTGACTTCTTTGATGGTGGTGGTGAGGATGAGATGAAGAATCATGAGGAGGAGACATGAGGAGATTCGGGGTCCTTAGGAGGTGCGTAAGTATCCTCCTTGAACTAGTTGGACTGCTGAGAAGATAATCATCATAATTCTCTTCGCCATCTTGTCCGATTTAGCCTTTTCTTCCTTCCGAGCCTTAGCTTCGCCGCTTTTCTTTCGCCTTATCCTTTTCGATTTCAAAGTCATATTCGATAGTATCCTCCACAAGCTTTTGTTGTTGTAAAAGAGTGGTGGCACCGATCCCTTATCGGGTTGATTAACCGCATCAGACTCGTGAAGAGTGGGCAACGCCACTTGATCCTCCGGTCCACGCATTTGATCTTTGCAAATTCTTCACTTTTGAAGGTGACTAACGAATTTAACCGCCTTCCTGTAGGATTGATCCACTGCTTTCTTCATCTTCGAGCTCTCATCATCCGCACAAGTGCAGAGTCTTCCTTTCCTTTATCGCTTGAGGACTTGGAGGTTTTGCATCAAGGATTTTCATCCTTGCGCTTCGAGTAGGAAATCTCTTCATCTCGTGTCAAGACCTTCGTAGCTTTCCCAAAAGCTTTATGTTCGGGCTTGGGATTGGATGGAGTAGCCTTTAGATGGAACAATCCTCTTTGAAGGAGGGTTCCTCTGGGAGCTTCCTCGACTCTATGCTTAATGCACTTCCAAAGATCGCCTCTTCCGTTCTCCCGAGTAGGTGTCCCTAAGCCTTTTCATCAAGATGGCCAACTTTTCCTTCTTTTACGGCTACCCGATACCTTTTGTACGCTTCCGCCTTTTGATTTCCTTTGTAAGAAGGTGATCGGGCAACTCAAAGACCGCTTTTTGTAGACGATTCTTTGATTCGATCGATAGTATGTGCTCACCAAGATGTCATGATTATCCGGGTCATTGAGTCTCCTGGGATATCGTGATGAAGTCCAAGAGCTCGATCATCAATTTGGTGTATCCGACATAGGAATTTTGAGCCTAGCTTCTTATGAAACAAAGATCATGTCTTCCCATAGCAAAGGCT
This sequence comes from Chrysanthemum lavandulifolium, assembly GCA_022545495.1. Taxonomy (NCBI): domain Eukaryota; kingdom Viridiplantae; phylum Streptophyta; class Magnoliopsida; order Asterales; family Asteraceae; genus Chrysanthemum; species Chrysanthemum lavandulifolium. The sequence continues at coordinate 149,235,083 of CM040242.1, forward strand.
TCAATTATAATGTCCTTCTTGTTGATCAACCACTGCAAAATTTGCAGCTCCATGAGCTTGGGATGCTCATAGCCACCGTCACGACCGAGACCGACGGTGATGATCATATAGAGTGTCCTCCATGGTTGAGGAATATTCTTCACCCACGTGAGAGTGCTTAGAAATGGTTCCTCGTAGCTTCATCATAACCAATATCTATCAAGAATTGCAGGATGCCTCTTCAAGTAGGGGTAGCAAAGAAGTCGGTTGAGCGATGTCCGGAATGATGAGAACAAACAGAAGTCATCGTGGAGTGATAGTGACTTGTTTGTGATTAAGAGTCACATTCACAAGATTTTGACCAAAGGATCCTCCGCATAGAATCCCGTAATTGTTGAATGTAGACCTCGAACCGCGGCAGAGTGAGAGCATGTTCGGTAGGGATGATTCCCGAGAATATCCATTGCAATGAGACAAGAAGATTCTGAGCATGTGAGGGTGTCAAAGTCAACCCTAAGGTTGTTCTTTCCAAGCTTTCTGGATAACCCTCCGAAAGATATCATCAAGAATTGTAAGAACTTCGATGCATCCACATTCATTTGTTCACCATGTTGTGATCTCAAATAGTATTAGCCAAAAGAACCAACATATCGAAGACATAATGTTAGTCAATGGAAGGTCTTATTGTCTAATTATTGAATGTACAAAGGTCAATGATTGTTACGAGTCCTAAGTCACTTGTTTGTCCAATAGTCTAATGACGCCGTGAAATGTTTCATGAAAGTTAGTTAACTTTAAGTTTTAAAGTTTATGTTATCACTTATTGTTCACAACATATCAAACGATTAAGTTTATTAGTGACATTATTGGATTCGTGATGATATGATTAGTTTATTAACAAGTTTGAACACGAACAATTCATAATGAAGGTCAATCCAGCATAGGCGAGAATTGGCAAAGTTAAGCGAACAGTAGTGACATACGCCAGAGACGAAAGCTTATGCGTGGGATCCTAACTTACGATAATAAAAGTTACGCGTAGGAAAGGGGACCTTTATGAGCTTACGTAGTGCGATATAAACCTTACGCGTAAGGCTTACTCGTAAGAGTAGACCTATGCGCAGAGGTCATCGCTTACGATATCCTTCACGGGATACGCGTAGTCCCATTGTAGAACCTTACGTGTAACAGCTTATGCGAGAATTATTCTTACGCGATAACTTGACTACGCTGTAGGGTAATCCTTATGCGTAGAGAATCAAATGACCTTGATTCTGAATATTAAGCGTAGCAAAGCCTAAAATAAATTCATCAAATCATCAAAATTAACACAAACATTCATTATATCAACAACGCGTGGCATGAATCATTCGTTAATAGTTACGCGTAGAAAGTCATACGCGTAGGTCAAAACCCTAAGGGTTAAGATTTACGCGTATAATTTCTAGCCATAGGATTTGCACCAAACTTTTTCTGGTAGTTCAAGAGTGTTGTGAGAGTCTTTAGACCAAGTATTAACATCTAGTTCATGATGAATCAAAATACCCAAACTATAGAACTTTAAACCCTAATTCCAAATTGTTAATAATTTAGAGTTTCGGGTGGTTATAGAGCAAGGATATCATCAATTCAACATCACAAGAACATAACCCAACAATATTTTGACCAAAACACTTCACATTTGGAAAACCCAAATCGACTCATAAACCATAATTTTCAAAATCATTATACGTGTTTCGGGTGGGTTTTGATGGTTAAAATGATATCCTTGATGTATTTGAAACGCTTGACACTATCCATTTAACCAAAACACACACATAATGATTGTGTGTTCATACGCTATCGCGTAGAACACATAATCACGCTGTAACACACTTTTTAGCCGTTGGATTTGCATGAGATTAAAACCTTAGCTTAAAAACATGTTAAGATCATTAAAACACTTACAAAATGATGATCAAAACAACGGATTTCTTGGTTCAATCTTAGGCGAGGATGAAAGTAGTTGTGTATTAAATGAAGTGAAAAGTAGGTGGAGGTGTTTTAATTAAAAGTGACTTTAACATTTTGACAGTTTTAGTCCCTCCACCTTTTCCTTTTTCAAACAAAGCCATTTAACATCCATTTTGGTTACCAAATAAAGTTTTTAGAAAGAAACTTGACGACACTCCCCCTCGACTTAAGAAAAATGATGAAAGGTTATTAATTTTAGTCCGAGGAGTGTTATTGAACCAGAAACATTTACCACCATTGATAAAAGAAACAACCGAGATAAGATAACATGCAAATACACGTATGTTTTGAAACAAGTAAGAGATTATTTTCTCCCTCAACACTTGATCGGAAAATATCAATTTTGAAAGATTAAAGTGTTGAGGAAGAAATGTACTTGCCATTGTGGAAACGTAGGGGGTGAATACGCTATCGCTTAAAAACTTTAGATCTTTAGTATCAAATCGCTTATGAAGCTTGTTATAATATGAAAGTACCAATTATTGTTTGTGACTAATATAAAGCATGGTAAACCAAGTTGTCACACAATCATGAACATCAAACCACATCACAAACAATAGTATAGTGCAAGTATAAAAGTAAAGAGATAAAGAAAGGAAAGTGCAAACCGAACACGAGGATTTATAGTGGTTCGGTCACGGATCTTCTTTCCGCC
>CM040242.1:149237829-149264075 GCA_022545495.1 Chrysanthemum lavandulifolium
TGTTGTTCTTTGTAGGGTTTGGAAGAAAACCGTCTGCAGATGCAATGAGACTTCTTCTTACGTTGCATTTTGAATGCCAACTGAGGTCAAATTAAGCTCTGTTTCTTCAATCACTTAGAAGAAAACCATCTGTTGATGCAGTGAGACCTCTTACGTTGCATTTATGCCAACTCTCCATTGAAGTCCAATTAAGCTCCGTTTCTTCATAACCCAAGATCTAGTTACCCTTTCCTTTCGGCATCCAAACATCATATTATGTGGGATCCTGATCGGGAACTTTCTTTTATACCAATATACCGCATACGTTAGTGAACACACATACAAATATATGGTGGTCGACATCACCCAACGATGTCGACTAATAAAAGTCAATCCAACATATCAATCAATTCATATATGGCATGGGGTTTATGTGTTAATCAAACTCTAATCATCTAAACCTAACAATCATATCCTAAATTCCTAGTCCTTGACACGAGGCAAATATCATTTTAATTAAGCACGTAGGATAATTAAGAAAGCTCGTTAGATGATATAGATTTGAAAACATTCTCCCCTCAATCAATGACTCATTTTATGAAAAGTTTAAAAGCTGAAGTCATTGATTGAGTTTTCAATTTAACGAAAAACTCGAATCGATTGATTTTCAAGCAACTCATTTTCCACCATTTTGAAAACACAACAAATATTTTTTCAAGAATTTTAGATGGAAAAACATTTGTGTAGGAGCAATGATCCTTTTGACGACATGCTTTCCTTGTTTTGTTTTAGGATAAGTGCACGAAATATTTGAAAAAATGATTTAGCGCAACACTTTCCTTTCTTGAAGAGCGGGTTGCTATCTCAAATAATAGCAAGCCATAGTTTAAGCACGGGTCACGATCAAGTAGCGCAAGCCATTATTTGAAGCCGGGTTACAATGCGAAATAATCTGTAAGCCATTTTTGAAGCGCGGGTTCTGATCGAAATAACTGTAAGCCATTTTTCTTTTTTTTTTGAGACATGTATAGAAAGAAATATTTACACCTCCTGCTCGAACTTCATCTAAAGTCCCGTGCCATTATTGAATGACATTTCTAAGACCGTAGATGTTATCGATACCAGAAGACATGTCTTGAGAAAACATATTTTTGGTATTTTTCAATTTTCTGATTTTTATGGGCTTTTGATGATTTTATATTTTTCTATTTTCTTTTTGTGGGTTTTATATTTTTGTATTTGGTTTTTAATAAATATATACAAAGATAGTTAAGATGATATAGTTAAAGAAGATGATGATCTGAGTACCGAGATAAGGATATCGAGCGACCCGTTGTAGAAGATAGAAGTCATCATCTCTTAAACATTCACCACCAAAGCTTCCGAGGCTCTTGAATAGAAAGAAATCGAACCATCGAAAGTGAGACTTTGGCGACTTCCCCAAATGAAAATCCTTATGTTGAGCAGATTGAAGCTCTATTTCAAGCTTGCTTTAGCAGTGCACAAAGAAGCACACCATTATCATAAACCCATTGCTCCTTTTAAGAATAATCACCGTGATTCTTCGTTCGAGGCTATATCATCCAATAGAATAACAACAACGTATCATCCCACATTTAAATAATCTTCTCAAATTTCCTTTCCCTTTGAAGTCCGAAACGATCCATTCAAAAGGTGTCAAGAGAACACTTCCCGTGTAGTTGAAATGATGCGGTCCGTCTCTTAGTATAATGCTCAAGAACTCTCCCGAATACACTTCATGAGAGGAATAAAGAACACCTTCCATGTTCACATTTTCTTCCACGATGAGCGTGTATGAAGCTCAAGAACCCGGTACACCAATACCCAAGAGCTCTCCGAATACACATCATGAGGGAATGAAAACATCTCCCGTGTTCACATTTTTCTTCCACGATGATCGTGTATGAAGCTCAAGTATCCAAGTATACCAATACACAAGGAATTAATAGCGATAACATTGAAGAAGCGGGCCAAGTCACCGATTATCTCTGCGGATGACAATCTCGGATGTCAACTCAGGGATAAGTGATTATATCTACGAATCCGATTAAGCACTCAAGTAAAACGGTGAGCATCCCCAATGTACACAATCTCTCTCCCCAATGAATCACACACTTGTGTACCTCTTTTATCTTCAGAAACTTTCTATTACATCACTTCCCCCACGTCGTTGGACTAATAACACAAAAAGCCTTGATGAGTAAAACCTTGAGTTTCTCTGCGGTCATGACATTTGTTTTCCCGGGATATCTTCAATCACTTAGAAGTATTAAGCTCATCAAGTTTACTCGCCATGAGTCAAACCTTGAGTTTCTCTGCGGTAATAACATTTGTCTTCTGGGATATCTTGATTACTTAGAAGTATTAAGTTCATCAAGTTTACTCGTTTTGTGTTTAGATGTGTGTCTCCTTGCCCCTTACGGTTTTGATACTTGAATCGACAACAAATATAAGCCCAAATACTTTAAATCTTTATGAGAAGAACATCATTAGCTCGGATGTATCCGTGAGAATCAACTTCTTTGAAGAATAACGTGAGCAAGTCTAATTAGGGATTAAATTTGGCATTTCAATCTCCCCGATTAGTGCTCTCCCTCGGTACGAAGATTTTCAAGTGTTCTTCTCACCGGATTTAGAAGAAGTCTTTAGATCATCAAATGCAACTCGTCTTTAGTCTTCTAACATGTAGCGAGAGAATGTAGAACCGATTGTCAGACTCGACCTTCTTCAAAATTGTTGATGAGTGTGTAAATACTCATCATTTTGGTTAAATCTGAAGCGCAAAACGGTTAAAATGCTCGAAATGCATCAAAATCTGAAAATATCTCAAAATTTCATTTTATGTGTTTCGGATGCAAAATGTTTAAAATCGGATGAAAAATGAGCTAAGTTTGCATAATTGGCGTTTCAGGTCCCCAAGTTTCAAAAGTTGTCGAAATAGTCCCTGAGCACTTAATTTCAAAATAAAAATCACCAAAGGTCCTTTTAAAATCATAAGTTGTCAAAATCAGTCCTTTGGTGAAAAATATCAAAAGTTTTGAGAAATTACAAGTTTGGTCCTTCAAGTTTAAAAATTGGCAAAAATAGTCCTTGGAAATTTGAAAATGTCAAGTTTGGTCCTTGAACTATTGAAGCTTGTCATTTTTAGTCCCTTGAAACAACTTTGATAATTTGGCAGCTTTGGTCCCTTATTTTTCAGAAATTACACAAGAGGTCCTTGTTTTATCTAAGCCTTGAACCCTTCCTATACCCTTTGGCCCTTGTTATAACCCATTTGGACCCCTGCCAATCCATTGAACCCCCTACCTTTGACCTCCCCTTTATAATATTAAACCCGGTCAGCTCTTGGTCAAACAAACACACTCCCGCCAATCCTTTTTCTTCTTCCCCACCTGCTTCTTCTGCAAAACCCAGACACAACCATTCCCCCCAGCTCTCACACTTCACCTCTATTATCACTCCACCTCCACCAAACAACAAAAACATTTAATGCTTCTTCTTCCCTTGTACTCAACCCCCACCAGTGCAATATATATTTTTCCCGCCAAAATAGAATCAATGGCCAAAATCTCCTCAAATGATCCAATGGCTAAGATTATTAGTGGGAATTAATCAGAAGTCAAGTGGAAGACAATTGGTGTATAAAAAGAAGAAAGAGAAGCAAGAAAAAAGGAGTAGATTTTAGTTTTAAAATTCCTATATGTCGTTTTTTATATAACTGTTTTAGTTTAAGTCAAAAGCTTGTAATTTCAGTTTCTATGTGTTAAACCTTAGTTGGAAAATCATTGTAATACATTTTCAAGTTTCAATTCAAAGTTTTAGTATGTTTTCAAGTTTTATGCTTACTGTTTGAAATTTCAGTCTCAAACTCTTATGTCCAAGCTTTTATTAGCTTATTTTTAAGATCAGATAAGTTTATTTAAGCTCTTTATAGCTTTTAGTAAGCTTATAAACAGATTAAATCAATATTGGTTTCGGTCAACAAAAGTCAAACTTGGTGGAATTTTGGCTAGCGAGTAATGGCGGTGGATATGGGTTGATGCGGTGTTGATTTGGGGTTGGATTAGCTTAGGATAGTGTAGTTTTGGTTACGGTTTAAACCGCAAATAAGTTTGAGCCAATTGTGAGTTCTTATTTTCTCTCCATATCTAGTATAGTTTGCAAAATCTAATTTAGTTTGAATCGTGGGTAGCTTTAGTTTTTATACATTCATTTAGTTGTTTTCGGGTCATATTGATTTAGTTTAGGAGTTTGTTTCGACTAGTTCGGTAGTTAGAATGGTTTAAACTTGCATATCAATCACATAACTAGTGTTTGGCATTAGGTGTTAGACTGAGATTTAGGTTAGTTCAGTGGTTAACTCTAATTGCTTTAGTCTTACTTAGGTATAATGGAGTCACTTTGGTCATTCAATTGCACCCTAGAGTAGCTTAAGTCAAAATCACTTTTAAACTGTCTTAAGATCACATCTGTTGGAATTTTGCAAAATCAAAAACTTGTTTTGTGTTTAAAAATCATAGATAAAGCTTGCAGTAGGATTGTTTCATCATAATACATCATAATCAGTCCACAAATTGAGATCAAATCTCAATTTAGTCAAAGTATCAAAATCATCAAAAAGTCAAAATATTGAAAAAGTCGGTTTGAGCCCATCTTGGGTGATTTTTCATGGGTTCGATTTTGGGCCAAATCAAGTGAAACTTGGGGTTTAAAAACTTCAACCTGGTCTATCTTCTTAATATCATTTTAGTAGATTTTGTAAATTTTTAAAAGCTCCAAATGAGCTTGTCATTTGGGTCTTATCTCCCCTGTGCACACACTCGGTGGCGCGAGTGTGCGATGTGATCTGAGGTTTGTTAAGAGCTCGGTTTAGCTTCTCTTGGTGCGGTTTTTAGTTTATAAGTAGTTAGCGAGGTCTAGCCTAGGTTCCAACTTCGGATTTAAGTTTAGCTTATTTGATAAACTTGTGCTTAAGTCGCAAAGTAGGTATAAGCGATTTTGGTACTTAAGCCAAATCATTCAAATCTGTTTAATAAGCACAATAGAGGTTAAGAGCAGTTGTAACTAGTTGCATTTGGGTAGTTTTAGCTTATTATAGCTTCTATAATCGGTTGGTGGTCTTTGGTTTTCATTTGCTTAATACAAGTGCTTATTTATAAGCACTTTGCATTGCGTTTCAATTTCTCACACACAAACCCTGTTTTATAATTTTCCTAGATTCATAATATTAATTTAGACTTTTCCACGAAATTTTCATAATTTTTCATCACATTTGGTATTTTCTTCATTTTAATCGGTTTTAAGCCATTTTAATTAGCTTTTATTGCAATTAAATCGAGAAAAGTTTCAAAAAATAAGTTTTCATTTTTCTTAGGTTAAGATAAATATAAAAAGTCAAAAAATATTTTTCCGATTTTCTTAGTTAAATTTGTATTTTTAAGCAATTTAAGTAGTTTTAAATAATCTTTAATTCATAGAAAATACAAAATAATCGGAAAAATACAAAAATAGTTTTGAAAATTCTCTTTAGTTATTTTAGATTTTTCCAAGTCATAATTTCATTTTTCTAGCTTTATTTCATATTTTCTTGTATTTTAGTCTATTATTAAATAAGTAAAAATAGTTTTTAATTAATAATAATTAGATAACTAGCTTTAAAAATAATTTTCTTTTTCTAATAATTTTCTCTTATCATTAGGTTTGTAAAAATATCATTTTCATATTTTTAGGATTAATATTGTTTCAGTTTCACATTTTCTTTTGTACGTTACGTAGCTTTTTATCAAAAACATCATTTTGCAAATAGTGATAGCGTTTATTTAATATTTTTATCTTTTAATTTTCTTTAATTTGCATTTAAGCCCCTGTAATTTATATACTTTTCTTTAGTTATAATCATTCAAAACCTCTTTTCCGTTCGAATCCTCTCGATCACTATTCGTTTGGTGATTCATCGCATACTCGTTGGGACATAACGACTGGGAAACACTATACTCTCTCGATCTTCATTGCATTGGTGTCTCGAACTGTTTTAAGTTTCTTATGGTTAGCCATTCACAAGTGGCTAGCTTGTGTGAGATAACTTGGCGGTTGGGACCGATCAATTGTCCACTGGGAATAGATAGTTAACATCTTCAACTCATCAAAAACAAGAACATCACCAAAAGCATCCCAATCAACTTACATCTTGCAAATCCTTAACTAAAATCCTCCCAATCAAACAAGAGCAGAAAGATGTTCACCAAGGAAATCAACAATCGGGCCATAGCGAACACACAAGATGGTAACACAAACTTCCAATCACATCAAACAAGAACAGATAGATTGTTCGGAATCATCATGTTGATGTATCGTGAAGCATTAACCGGAAGCACTTTGTCGATAAACTCATCAATCCAGTGAAGATGTCAACCAACGGCTCTTAGAGAGAAAAACTTCATGTGAAGATGACCCGATAAGAAGAAGCTTGGTTCTTACATGAGTTTAGAGCCGTATGACCATTTATATTCTCGAATAACAATCAACAATGCAAAAATTCACACTTCTCCCCTCAAGAATTGCATACGGAGATGCCATTCTTGACTAAATAAGTGAAATCCATCCGAATGTTCTATTCACACTTCTCTCCCATAAAATAAGCACATGATGTTGCCATCTTCATTATAATCGAGCAAGTGGAATGAGAAAACAATCGATGGTAGCCGGTTCACTTGATGGTGAAGCGCATGGAAAGGTATGAAGCATGTTGATGAGAATGATCATAATTGAGAAGATTTCTCTTCTTGGAAGATAAAGCGCACCGACACGCACACTTTTCTTTTCTTTGAGGAGCGAGGCTTGGCGAAGTGTTCAAACGTCATAAGAAGATTTCTCTTCTTTTAAAGATAAAGCGCATCAAACGTACACTTTTCTTTTCTTTAGAGAACGAGGCTGGCCGATGTGAGCAGGGCGTCATAAATCTCTCTTTTCATCTACTTTTGGCGAACTTATAATCACCCCATTATCATTCAAGAGGCTATATGTCGTGACGGTGATGGAAAACCCAATATGATGAATTTGACCTCAAGTAAACTAACCCGAACTCGTGACTTATACTTGCACATATGTAACAAAGAGCGGTGACGATTTCCATTAGCATCTCTAAGTACTCTCTATGTACTCTATACTCTTCAACCAACCAACCATCAAGTATAAGACGTACATTACCTCTTGAAAATCCACAATTGAATGTGACACTGAGCACTACAACGTAACTCCTTAAAGTGATAGTTATTTTGTGGTGGTATGAGCCTAATTCCCCCAAGTGGTAAAGGAAGAGGTAAAAGACACCCAACAATAACTACATTTCCATGTCTTCGTTTTTAAAAATAAGCTCGAACATAGCCAAGTCTTTATCACCCTCTATAAACGCCCAAACAAGTCATCTTCGCAGAATGGTAGAAAGAAATAAGACAAAAATTAAGCAACCGTGCCCGGAAAACCTCACTTCAAATCCAAATAAGAAATACCGTACAGACAGCCCCATAGTCAACCTTGTTCAAGTATCAAATCAAGCCGAGACATAATATTATCCGTGAAGATGCATACACCAAAGTACCAATTCACATAACCAAATCTTATCATCTCTACAATTCTCAATATGAATCTCATCATTATCAAAAACTCTTCAAACACTCTCATCGATAAATTACTTCAATAAAACTTATCATCACTCCACATCTCATCAAAACATCTCAACAAGTAGGAAAATCTTCATCTGGCTCCAATGTATACAATTAACTTGACCCGGTTCAAGAGAATACCCAATTTATCATACCTTGGTTTAAAATAAATTCAATCACACATCGGAAATCAATTCAAGCCCATAAAACGTCATTTTAAACCCAAACAAATAATAAAGAGTCATCTCCGTGGTCACATTAAAATTCATCGAAAACATTTAGCCGTGAACGTAGTCTCCTCGTGAAAATTCGTGACCCAAAATACCACTCTCATCCTGCCGAATTATACAACAACACACTTCCCGTCCAATTACATTACGTTATGAATGTGGTCTAGCAGTTAGTCCAAGACAGCCCATGCATAGATGACATCCAAAGCCCAATATAACATATTCGGATAAAGCCCAATATCATTAGTACACGATCCATCAAATTAACACAGCCCATGATATACACGAATTAAACTCAGCATACCCTAATCCCACAGGTATATAAGGCTCACTTATCACACTTAACCCTAAAAATAACTCCTGATAAAACACGCCTACCTGCTAACCACTTTCTCATCCAAACCCTATCCTTCTCAAATGTCTGCTTATCAACACTCATCTCATGAACACACTCAATCTCTCATACACCAAACCGAATCTGAGATGCCACAGAGATGGCATCGAATGGACATGTTCTATTCATAGAGATGACACAAGGATACCTTTAATTTTGTCATTATGTTCAAATTGAACATGCCACGAGATAGCTTCAAAGGTAGGTTCCCTTATTTGATGATCTTGTTTTACATTTTTATTTGAATAAACGAACATGAGATTCAAATGAAATGCCAATTGGGTTTTGTTTGATCTTCAGCCGTTCGAACAATGAAACATGATGTTGAGCATCAAACATGGATCAATGATGATATCCTTTATCTTTCTAATTCGTTTAATAGACCTCACGTCTTGATATGCATAAGTATTTAAACGAGAGGAGGGTGTACTGAGATCCAAATTGAATCATTATTAATATTTTCAAGTCTTGAACGAACAGGTGGAAACGAATAGCATAGTTGTTATATCGTTTTCATTTCAGATTCGGATACTTTTGAAAAGAAACTTGATTGGATCGATGAAAGATAAGGATTTTTGTGTCATAGATCTTATGAGGTCTGAATAATCATTGATTAACAAGCAAATAGGCATCTGAGATTCATTTAATAACTAGAGAAATTGAGTATGAGTCTTGAAGAGTAGGTAGTAGTTGAGATTAATTGTTGTAGACGGTTGATGTGAATCTGATATTTTGGTTGTTAATGATTATTATTGATGTTCATTGATGTATGTTGAGTAGTCTTGCATAGAACTTGTGTTACAAAAGTCAAGTCGCTTCATTCCATCTCTAATCAACTCGCATACTGGTTTGGAGTCTCAACATGCTTTTGTTATTAACTTGCTTAGAAAAACAGTTTTACAACTCGCATGCATAAAGCAACTCGCTCAAAAGCAAGTGCAACACACTTTTGACCCAACTCGCTTCTTTCCCAACACGCTTCTTTCCCAACTCGCATCTAAGAAAAAGGCAACTCGCTTTTGACCATTATATATTAACAACTCGCATTCAAAAATGCGAGAACACAACACGCTGATGCGTGCCAAACAGTCAAGCTAAATCACACAAGCCCGCCACTTGTGAATGGCGGACCGTAACCAGCTTAAAACTGCTTAAGCACGAATGCAATGAAGATCTGAGGAGTATAGAGTCTCCCCGGGTCGTTATGTCCCAGCGAGCTATGCAATGGATTATCAAACGTATAGTGATCGCGAGATTTGAACGGGAAAGGAGAATTGGAATTATTATAACTACAGAAGGAGTACATAAACTACAAGGGCTAAAATGCAAATTAAAAAGATAAAATCTATTAAATAAACGCTATCACTATATTTAAAATGATGAACGTTTAAAACTTAAAACTAAAACTTACGTTTAAATAAAAATAACGTAAGCGTACAAAATAAAAAGTGAAATCTAAGAAATAAAAGTCCTAAAAATATGAAAATACATTTTACAAACTTAATGATAAAGAAAATTTATAGAAAAGGAAAATTATTTTTATAACTAATTATCTAATTAAAAACTATTTTTAACTATTAAATAATTACCTAAAATTCAAGAAATTAGGAATTAAAGCTAGAAAAATAAAATTAAGACTTAGAAAAGTCTAAAATATCAAAATAGACTTTTCAAAACTATTTTTGTATTTTTATGATTATTTTTCTATTTTCTAGGAATTTTAAACTATTAAAAACTAATTAAATTACTAAAATTACCAAATAAACTATGAAAAATATGGAAAATTACTTTTTTACTTTTTATATTTATCTAAACCTAAGAAAATTGAAAATTATTTTTGTAACTTTTCTCAATTAATTGCAATTAAAGCTATTTAAAAGTGATTAAAACTATTTTAATTAAGAAAAATACTAAATGATGACCAAAATTAATGAAAAATTCAGGAAAAGTCTGAAATTTATATCTGGTTCTAAGAAAAATGAGAAATGTAGTGCTTATGTGACAGAATCAAGAGCTGTAGTGTATATGAATACCAAATAAGCACTTATAAATAAGCAAACAGTTACAATAAACCACCAAACTTTTACAGACCTTAAATTATACTAATATAAGCTAATGTAAGCTAAATCTAACTACTCCTAACCTCGATAAGCGGTTGAACAAGAATTGAGCTAAGCGATTTGGAGCAACATCTGATGAGCAGTACCAAGTTTGGGCTTATCGTGACTTATTCAGAGAACTTTAGCCAAAAGCAGATAATGAGTCTAAAGACCACCTAGTGGACTATACCTATGCCAAAAATCAGACCCTAACAACCCTTATTGAGACACATGCACACTCTGCAAGTTCTGCGCGATTACGAGATGGACAACATTTTGACTTTGAAAGCAGTTTGTAAGTTTGACTTTGGTGGATTTTGAAAGCAAAATAGGGTGATATAGATCAAATATGAGGTAATGTAACTTTATCAAGCAAACTTAACAAGTTTTAGACCTATTTGATTGGTTTTGAGTAAGCCGATTCCAACGAAGCAATAAAGAGCGATTCAAGCAAAGTTTGACTTTTAGTGTTGAATGATGCAATAAAATGACTACAATGGATAGACTAATGATACTAGAGACTAAAGCAACAACAAGCTTTTATCAAAACACCTCGAAAGCAGTTATCTTGAACAAGCCAAACACCCTTTATGTAACTATTATGCAAACAACTTATCCAAATCAATAAGACAAGCTCCTTTTCATATCAAAACAGATCTAGCATACTAAATTAAGACTAAAGACAGCAAATTATATCACTTTATAACAGATCTAAGGCAAATGCAAACTGCTACTTTATACTAAGCTAGTTATTGAGATTAAGCTCAAACTTACAAGAGTCCAATGAAATCTGAGAATAGTAACAGTACCAAACTACCAACTAATAACCAAAACCATTATCAATATCAACCCATATCCATTTCTGAATCAACCCAGATCATCCCTGCATCAGTTTTGCTCTTGTGTTGACTTTTGTTGACCAGTGTGCAATATTGTTTCAACCTTAAACACAGGCTTATAAAAAGCTATTATAAGCTAATGTAAGCTTGTTTCAACTTATAAATAAGCTTATTGAAGCTTGGGATTCAGAATTTATAATTGGAAAATTCAACGATAATCATGAACTTTGAAATAAAACCATAAAGCTGGAATTGAGAATTTAAATGAGTTGCAATACACTTTAATAACTTTGTTGAGTACAAATGAACTTTAAAACATAATCGAAAACTAATTAAGATCTAATAATTTTAGAAACGACATACAATTTCTAAAAACTAAAACTAACTACTCTTTGATGCATCCTCTTGTCTCTTTTATGCTCCCAAGTCTCTCTCACTTTTACGAGTGGATCCCAAAGAAGCAATCTCAACCATTGATTGGCTAGAGCTCATCCTAGCCATTTATCATGTTTTGGCGCCAAACACGCTTTTGATATTAGAGACAGGAAAGAGATGTAATTAATGTGGTGGGATGGGTAGGTGAGGTGGGGAGACAAAGGGTGAAGTAGGGAGGTGGAGGAGGTGGGAGGAGCATGGGATGTCGGGGGACAGGAAGGGCGGGTTTGTTTATTTTAAACATTGGGTTGTCGGGTTGGGTTAACGGACCGGGTAAGGTATTTGGGCGGGGTTTAGTTTTGGGCTTGGGGTAAATATTAGGATCCGTTTGGTTTGTTGGATTAATAACACCAAGGACCCTTTTGCAATTTCTCAAAACCAAAGGACCAAACATGTAACTTATGAAGAGTAGTCAAAGGGTTGGTTTTGCCAACCTAAATAATCAAGGGCTAACTTTGACATTTTGAAACTCAAGGATTAATTTTGAACAATTTTGGATTTTCGGGACTAAATTGTAATTTTCTCAAAACTTTTAGATTTTCCACCAAAGGACTAAATATGACAATTTGTGATTTTAAAAAGACCTTTGGTGACTTTTCTTTGAAATTTGGACTCGGGGACTATTTTTGACAATTTTTGAAACTTGGGGACTAAAGCGCAATTTTGCAAATTTGATATGTTTTCATCGATTTTGATATTTTGCATTTAAAACACATAAAACACTGATTTGTGATATTTTGATCATTTTGATGTGTTTCGAGTGTTTCGAGATGATTTTGCGGTTTATTTTGTACAAAAATGATGAGTATTTACACACTCATCAATCCCCACATCGAGATATTGCTAGTCCTAGCAATGATTTGAGAAAACATAATGGATTTTAATCTCTTTACCAAAAGCCATTACTACGGAGTAGCCAAATGTTTTAGTTCAAGTAAGAACCATGGTACACCGATAACCATGTGATTTTGAGCAAACCACCGACTTTCAACGGTTTGATTTTGTCTTTACCGAAGCCGCACCATACGGACTAGCCAACTCTTAGATAAATTATCAATATTATCTTTGGTGAGTCGATTACCAATTATGGTTTTTCCAATGCCTTTACCACAAGCCATAATCTTGCGGGCTAGCCAACTCTTAGATAAATTATCAATATTATCTTTGGTGAGTCGATTACCAATTACGGTTTTTCCAAGCGCCTTTACCACAAGCCATAATCTTGCGGGCTAGCCAACTCTTCACTTTTTAGGATATGGTGAGTTGAATACCATACAATTTTGGGCAAATTGCAAGTCGTATAAGCGGTTTGAGAAATCTTTACCAAGAGCCGTTTGCTCTGGATTAGCCAATCCTTTTGTCTTCTGAGACAAGGCGGATGATAACACGATGAGAAAGTGTAGAACACTTACTCCAAAAAAATTTTGGCCAAAAGCGGGGATTAGGCGGTATAATTACATGATAAAATTCGTGAGAATCCCCACACTTAGAAATGAATATTGCCCTCAATATTCAAAGTACGGCGGTTATGCCGAAACAAAGAACGTGAAAGGAAATACTAAGGCCATTATTTAGAAAGAAGATTTTTTTTTTTTTTTTTTTGGAGCTTAATATACACAACATGTGGGCAAACCCCCACACTAGGGTGGTAGAAAGAGGTAAGAAGAGTAAATATGGGTGAAAACCCATATGGCATGCTCTTTTTTTTTATTACCGAGTCGCTAGCTTGACTCGACCCGAATTCATTGGTTCATGGGGAAGCAAAGTGGAAGAAACAATCTCCATCGGACTTTCATTCAATGATGTTTGGACAAACATTTGAAGCACGTGAAAGTTCCACACCGATGAGATATATATAGAACCGGCTCAAAAATGATAAATGAAAATGCCGGGATCAAAGATAGTGTCTTCATTCCCGAAGGAGTGAAGAAGAGAGGAAGTCACCGAGTAGAAAAGAAGGAAGATCATGACAACAATCATAACTAGATCTTCTTCCTCGGGATTAAGTGCAATTGCACTTATTTGGATTTTATTGGTTGAGCTCTTTGGGTTGGAAGGCATCTCGGTTGGGAGGGTGGGATGATTTGTCATAACTATGCAAATTGAGATTCTCTCCCCCCGATCATGATTTTTGCCATCCAAACAATCATACTCCAATGGAGATATGATATGAGAGAGTTCACGGAGAACTCCTCGTGAAGAGAATCAATCACATAATGTGAATTTGTGAATTCTTGTTCCATTGTGGGCTCATCACTATCCTCGGTCGAGTATCAAAGAGTGGATTCTCGAATTGAAGTGAATTGAGTCGAATTCAAATAGAGGATTAGTGAAAGTAGCTTTGAATGTTTCGGGAACAAAATGATCAACATTCTCTATTGGATTGTTGGAGTAAGAAGTGAGTGAGCGATCATTATCAATGAGACTTTCGTCTCTCCCGGATCGGCAAATCAAAGAGTGGATTGATGTGAGTGAGTTCACCGGAGAACTCCTCAAGAAGGGATCGACATCAGTTGTGGAAGTGATGCCTCAGCGTACTCGATGTCTCCATAGGAAGCACAATCGTCGCTAAGATCGGAGAAAGTTTCAAAATGATCTAGAGAACACTCGAGAGGAAAGGAATATCACACGGATGCTCGGGAATTCCCTGTGACTCTCTTGGGATTGAGACAAGGTTCTCGACACTAGGCGATTCCATTTTGGAATAGTGCTAAAGCTCATCCCCGTGTTTAGAGTGAGTGGGAATATTGGGTGTGATAACAACGATCGAGGGAGTTTAGAAGGACTAGCATACATATGTTTTATACTTTCCATTTGTTCTTACGCTAGTAATTCCATCATAGTCTTTTCTCACGACTTTTCATGGAAGGAATTTCAACCGATGAACTTGATGAACCGTTATAAAATTGTAGGATATCAAGGATATCTTCATCATCATCGTCATCGAGAATGAAACGGAATCGAGAGCTAGATTTGGCCGCTTTTTCTTTTGCAATTGATTCCCTAACAGTTGTTCAAAGGCAATTTGGGAATCTAATTTAGCGCCCGCTCTTGACTAACAAAACTTCCATGGATTTCTCATTTGGATTATCTTGGGAGGACATAGCGACTCCTCCTTAAGTTCTTTTAATAACCCGAGTCTTCGAGAAGGTGCATCGTAGTTTCATGAGGAGTCGCTTGAATCATTTGGTCTTGTGGAGGTTGGTCTTGATATGAAGAGTCGTAATTGTTCCAAGGAATTGGGTTCCTGTTTGACAATCCGAGCTAGAGTGAGGACCTCCACAATACTCAACAAGAAAAGCGATGTGGTTGTGGGTGGTATGTGTTGTAGTCATAATTGGTATCGGGAACCCGCTCATAGACAAGCGTGTTTCCGATTGACAATCGAATCTGGAGTGTGAACCACCACGGTACTCACAACAAGAAGCTGCCGAGTCTCACGGTGTGGTAGGCGATGGAATAAATCGGTCGTGTTATGGTAGGAATAGGGATCTTGGTTATAGGCGGACCCGTTTCACGACTCCACCATGCCACAACGGGGGCATTGCCACCATTATAAGGACTACCACACCATTGACAACCAAGAGGGTGAGGATAAGACATAGAAAGAATCAAAGGTTTTCGGAGGGGTAGGGATGAAGAATCAAAGATGTGAGAGGGTAAAGATGGATATTTTGGTATTTTGAAAAACATTTTGTAAAAACAAAGAATGAAAATCTTTTGGGTTTTGATTTTATAAGAAAATACAAACATATCTGAGATGGATGGTATGAACAAAGAGTGAATATCCAAATCACTAACTGCTAGACGAAGATTATCAAGCCTGACTCCCCGGCGGTAAAAATTTGATGCGTGCAAACAGTCAAGCTAAATCACACAAGCCCGCCACTTGTGAATGGCGGACGTAACCGACTTAAAGCGCTTAAGCACGAATGCAATGAAGATCCGAGGAGTATAGAGTCTCCCGGTCGTTATGTCCCAATGAGCTATGCAATGGATTATCAAGCGTATAGTGATCGCGAGATTTGAGCGGAAAGGAGAATTGGAATTATTATAACTACGGATGAGTACATAAACTACAAGGGCTAAAATGCAAATTAAAAAGATAAAATCTATTAAATAAACGCTATCACTATATTTAAAATGATGAACGTTTAAAACTTAAAACTAAAAACTTACGTTTAAATAAAAATAACGTAAACGTACAAAATAAAAAGTGAAATCTAAGAAATAAAAGTCCTAAAAATATGAAAAATACATTTTTACAAACCTAATGATAAAAGAAAATTTATAGAAAAGGAAAATTATTTTTATAACTAATTATCTAATTAAAAACTATTTTTAACTATTAAATAATTACCTAAAATTCAAGAAATTAGGAATTAAAGCTAGAAAAATAAAATTAAGACTTAGAAAAGTCTAAAATATCAAAATAGACTTTTCAAAACTATTTTGTATTTTATGATTATTTTCTATTTTCTAGGAATTTTAAACTATTAAAACTAATTAAATTACTAAAATTACCAAATAAACTATGAAAAATATGGAAAATTACTTTTTACTTTTATATTTATCTAAACCTAAGAAAATTGAAAAATTATTTTTGTAACTTTTCTCAATTAATTGCAATTAAAGCTATTTAAAAGTGATTAAAACTATTTTAATTAAGAAAAATACTAAATGGTGACCAAAATTAATGAAAAATTCAGGAAAAGTCTGAAATTTATATCGGTTCTAAGAAAAATGAGAAATGTAGTGCTTATGTGTGAGAATCAAGAGTCGTAGTGTATATGAATACCAAATAAGCACTTATAAATAAACAACAGATTACAATAAACCACCAAACTTTTACGGACCTTAAATTATACTAATATAAGCTAATGTAAGCTAAATCTAACTACTCCTAACCTCGATAAGCAGTTGAACAAGAATTGAGCTAAGCGATTTGGAGCGACATCTGATGAGCAGTACCAAGTTTGGGCTTATGCGTGACTTATTCAGAGAACTTTAGCCAAAAGCAGATAATGAGTCTAAAAGACCACCTAGTGGACTATACCTATGCCAAAAATCAGACCCTAACAACCCTTATTGAGACCTGTGCACACTCTGCAAGTTCTGCACAATTCTGAGATGGACAACATTTTGACTTTGAAAACAGTTTGTAAGTTTGACTTTGGTGGATTTTGAAAGCAAAATAGGACTGATATAGATCAAATATGAGGTAATGTAACTTTATCAAGCAAACTTAACAAGTTTTAGACCTATTTGATTGGTTTTGAGTAAACTGATTCCAACAGTAAGCAATAAAGAGCAGATTCAAGCAAAGTTTGACTTTTAGTGTTGAATGATGCAATAAAATGACTACAATGGATAGACTAATGATACTAGAGACTAAAGCAACAACAAGCTTTTATCAAAACACCTCTGAAAACAGTTATACTGAACAAGCCAAACACCCCTTTATGTAACTATTATGCAAACAACTTATCCAAATCAATAAGACAAGCTCCTTTTCATATCAAAACAGATCTAGCATACTAAATTAAGACTAAAGACAGCAAATTATATCACTTTATAACGGATCTAAGGCAAATGCAAGCGCTACTTTATACTAAGCTAGTTATTGAGATTAAGCTCAAACTTACAAGAGTCCAATGAAATCGAGAATAGTACAGATGCAAACTACCAACTAATAACCAAAACCATTATCAATATCAACCCATATCCATTTACGAATCAACCCGGATCATCCTGCATCGGTTTTGCTCTTGTGTTGACTTTTGTTGACCAAGTGTGCAATATTGTTTCAACCTTAAACACAAGCTTATAAAAGCTATTATAAGCTAATATGTTTGTTTCAACTTATAAATAAGCTTATTGAAGCTTGGGATTCGAATTTATAATTGGAAAATTCAACAGTAATCATGAACTTTGAAATAAAACCATAAACTGGAATTGAGAATTTAAATGAGTTGCAATACACTTTAATAACTTTGTTGAGTACAAATGAACTTTAAAACATAACTGAAAACTAATTAAGATCTAATAATTTTAGAAACGACATACAATTTCTAAAAAACTAAAAACTAACTACTCTTTGATGCATCCTCTTGTCTCTTTTTATGCTCCCAAGTCTCTCTCTCACTTTTCTGAGTGGATCCCAGCAGCAATCTCAACCATTGATTGGCTAGAGCTCATCCTAGCCATTTATCATGTTTTGGCGCCAAAACCTGCTTTTGATATTAGAGACAGGAAAGAGATGTAATTAATGTGGTGGGATGGGTAGGTGAGGTGGGGGGAGACAAAGGGTGAAGTAGGGGAGGCTGGAGGAGGTGGGAGCAGACAGGGATGTCGGGGGGACAGGGAAGGGGCGGGTTTGTTTATTTTAAACATTGGGTTGTCGGGTTGGGTTAACGGACCGGGTAAGGTATTTGGGCCAGGGGTTTAGTTTTGGGCTTGGGGTAAATATTAGGATCCGTTTGGTTTGTTGGATTAATAACACCAAGGACCCTTTTTGCAATTTCTCAAAACCAAAGGACCAAACATGTAACTTATGAAGAGTAGTCAAAGGGTTGGTTTTGCCAACCTAAATAATCCAAGGGCTAACTTTGACATTTTTGAAACTCCAAGGATTAATTTTGAACAATTTTGGATTTTCAGGGACTAAATTGTAATTTTCTCAAAACTTTTAGATTTCCCACCAAAGGACTAAATATGACAATTTATGATTTTAAAAAGACCTTTGGTGACTTTTCTTTGAAATTTGGACTCGGGGACTATTTTGACAATTTTTGAAACTTGGGGACTAAAACGCAATTTTGCAAATTTGATATGTTTTTCATCCGATTTTGATATTTTGCATTTAAAACACATAAAACACTGATTTGTGATATTTTGATCATTTGATGTGTTTACGAGTGTTTCGGATGATTTTGCAGTTTATTTTGTACAAAAATGATGAGTATTTACACACTCATCACACGCATACAATTATGCGAGTACACAACTCGCATCAGGTTCCTTGAAACTGGGCAGCATCTCAACTCGCATTGTTAACAGATTAGACAACTCGCTCAATAGCAAGCTGCAACTCGCATCCAGTTTAACCCTACTCGCTTATATGAAACCAGTCAACTCGCATTAAATAATCATGTATGAGCAGTAGACATTTTTGACACAATATTGAGACAATAATTTGTAACACAAAAAACTGCTTCATATTGATCAGTTTAGACCTTACAAAACTGCCAAGAATAACCCAGAAAAACATAAGAAATCAGTTTTGACACATGGAAATCAATTAAAACCAGTTTTGAAAACATACTTAAATAAACGGTTTAAACAAGACCAGTAACCAGTTTTAGTTACATATCTTAAACCATCTCAAAAAGAAGCCCAACACCAACATGAACAGTATATTCGGATTCAAAAGCTCAACACAAACAGATATTTCAAAACAAGATCCAACTCGCATTAAACAAACCCAAACCAATGCTACATCAAACTTCATTCAAAACCGCACAAACCGCATACCAAACCATACGAATCACCAAAAACAACACAACATGTCTCTGATGCTAATTGTAGGATCGTGAATATTATGTTGTTTGATGATTCGGTGGTCTAGGACAATGATTAAACAAGAAAGCCATTAGAGATGAAGAGAGTTGAGAGGAGGTTCCTTGAAGAGTTGCTTTAGAAAAGTGAAAGGTTTATTCAAAGAAGCCGCACCCTTCCATGGATGGAAGGGTATTTATCTACAAATTACACGACCTCCTATCGGCTGTGGATCAAGTATCACGATGGGTAAAGACCCGTCCTTCCTCCACGGTGTTGCACTACACTAATCTACGCTACAAATTAACTAATTAACTACTACATAACGTAAATAACTACAAATCTACGAGCTAACATATGCTAGACTATAATTGGGGTGACCGACACTTTAACATGGAATTTCCAATTCCTAACAACTTGGCATCACCCTGAGAGTTGTAAAATAAGTGGGTCCATGGCTGCAACCATCAGGATGCTGACACTTTATTTTAAGTCTAAATTTAGGCCTAAGTTTTTAAGAACAAAATATTGTATTTTCAATGTTAGATCAACATTATTGTAAAGTTAATGTTATAATTTTCGAGCTAACAAACTTCTTAAGACTTGGTTTTCAACTTTTAGTTTATATTATTGGCATGTACCGTACAAGTTCACAACCCCTTTTCTCTCATTGTCTCCTTATATGTCGGTCGCCTCCATATGTTGGCCCTCTCCCGTCCTTTCCCCTTACTCCCTGATTGCCCAGCCACTCTCGTTGTCCTACCGTTGTCTCTAAGTCCCCTTCTGTAACGACATTGCCATCGATAACACACATCACATCTATATTATAATTTTTTTATTTTATTATTTTTTTTATTTTATTTTTATGTTTTGACATGTAAAAAATATAATTCACATATACTTGAGCTATTTCATGTCGTAGTGTCTAAAGTTGGTGTAAATGACACTACTTGCAAAGTAAAAAGAACACAAAAAGGCGTTTTGCAAAAGTTGAACTTATATCGAATATTGATGATTACATTGAGTCATAAAAGCTAAACATCGGTTGAAATATATGAATCAACTAAGGGCATGTTTGGCGTGAAGATTGTGAAAAATTATAGAGGCTTAAAATTATTTTGTTGAAAAATAAGCTTCAAAAAATAATCTAGTTTGGGTGACAAAAATTGTGGATTATTTTAGAAAAATAAGTTCCCAAAGCTTTTAAAATATTCGGAGATTATTTTTAACAAATTATGTTATTTTACACTTTTAATCTAAAAGTGCAACTAGTTTGCCAAACATGACAAAATTGGCGTATACTGCCGCTGGTGATGTTCTGAATTATGCCTTCCTTGCTTCTAGACTCCAATCGGCCACCTACTGTTGAACTTCTCCGTGAGCCTGGTATTGGTGCTTCTGGATCTTCCTTTGATGATGCCCTGCATGTTTTTAACAAGAAAATGGTGACCGACCTTTTGGGTAGCTCTTGTGAGATTGCCGCCCCCAAACTCATGAAGAAATTGGCGATTTATATTTCACTCGTGTCACCAAAGAGGTGAATCCACCTTACGCTTGTTCGCTGAGCAGATGGCCCTTTGGAGATCGCAAATGGAAGACCATACTTCAGACCGGCTCGAGTAGTCCCGATAGTTGGGCTAGAGGCGGACTATGAATGCTAAAACCCTAAATTGTGTTTTATGCTATCGTCTAGGTGTCCCCTTTTCTCCACTCGGTCAGGTGCTTTGCTTGTTCCAAGGTTTTACGGTGATATCTATGGGGATCATGTTGTATCATGCGCAGTATTATTGGTATTAAACATCGACATAATGTGGTGCGTGACACTCTCACCGATATCCGCTACGGTGGGGTTTTACTCATAAAGAAGTTGATATCGGGCTTTGTGGGAGAGGGACCAACACCCACGCCCGGTGACTTGTTACTTTACTCATGGGAGAGAGGCCTTGATGTGTGTGTTGATCTTCTTGGGTCATCGCCCTTGACGCAAACCGGTATGGTGACTTTGTGGCGGGCGCAGTGATTGAAGCTGCAGCCTAAGCGTGTCAAGCACGAAACCAAATGTGATGATATTGGATATAGGTTCATCCCTTCTTTCTCTTCTTTTGGTAAACTCGAGAAGGAGGCGGTGACCTCTTGAAACGAATCTGAAAGTTCTCGGTCACTCAAGATATTGGTTCACGTGGTGCTAACTATATTTTTAGTAGGGTTTGTTTTGCCATTGCTAGAGGAGTGGGGCCCAGTTAGTCTCTCGGCTCCCACTAATTTCTGTAATTTCCTATAATAATAATAATAATAATAATAATAATAATAATAATAATAATAATAATAACCTTAAGATTATGGTGCCTAAAAAATAATGTATTGTTACTACTTAATATATTTAAATACATAAAACATGAATTATAAAAGATAGTAATATACAACGTTTTAGTGTCAAATTTATGAAGAACGTTTCGTCGAACGCAGTGTGTGCCTAAACAATACGAAATTTATATAAATCTTGTCAAACATTTATCAATCCTTAAAGACCAAATCGACCAAAATACGCAATTGTCTTCCGGTTTAAGTTGTTTTACCCAACCCCATGTTGCCAATCTAGTAAGAATCGCATTACTCTCACGTAAAACCTAACTATAGATTCAATCATTATGGTTTGAACACAATTCTATTTGCACTTCTTTGTTATTGAACATATTACGTTTTAAAACTTCAACGAAATAGTTTGCATTTAATTAAAAACAACCACTTCTTAAGTCAACCCAACAAGTAAACTTGGCAATCTAAAATCAAACGGGTCTATATGGGTTTATATAAAAAAGTAATAATTTGTACGTTGTTAGTCTAACAAAACCGTTGGACCCACATACTTCTTCTAACAATTTTTGAAGTAACCCAAGTAAACTCACGAGGTATTAAAAGTTATATTTATGCTATAAAAAATAATTCATATAAACACATCTAAACCCGTTTGGTTCTAGATTGCCAGGTCTACCAACAAGTAGGAGAACCCAAGGTTGTAGGTTAGTTGATCTAGTTGTGTTTTAGCAGACGTGTAAAAATGATATTAAACAACACATTGATTTTTGTCTATATTTGGGGTCTTTTTTTGCCATTTCGTCTTAGTATATTGAATATTCTTACACATTATGAAAATCACGGGTTTAATATTAGGACACAAAATTTACGATGTTTAACAAATTATGCAATGCTAATTAAGCTTCTTTTTTGGAGTCATGGTAGGCTATACATGCGAAACAAGACATCAGTTTTTTTGCAAGTTTTTTCAACAGGATCTAACTTTGATTCAATGAATCCATTACTTAGCACGTTGTCATGATGATTGATCATAACCGTTCTTAAAAGGTCTACCGGAACTCTTACATCACCATGATTTCCAAACATAGTATCCATCCTAGTTCAAAAGTACTAATCTTGGACACAAAATTCATCAAGTAACTTTTTTCGGAATACATAAAAAGATAATGATACGATATCCATCCTATTCGATCACTCGATCAAGAATGTTTCTTTTACCTTTGCTCTTGTTACTCTTCTTCCCCTTGTTGTTTCCTTTCCTTTTCTCGTTGTTACCATCCCGAGTGTTCTCACATTCGCTTTGATTTTCTAACACCACTGAAGCTTCATCACCCGTTTCTTCAACCTTTGTTACCTGACTCGTGACATGATGGTTCAAGAATTCATCTATTAATCTGAAGAATGTATCTACATGACGCCTGACATTCTGCAGCGCATCCACAGTCATTCTCAAATTCTTCCATACAATTGAATGATTATCCTCAACAACTTGCGCCTTCTTGATAAAAATAGCAGTATTATTTTCCACGATTCTCAAATCCTTGACAGTTGAAGAATTCAATGCACGTGAATAAAGTTGTTCTGGTACACTGAAAAATATCAGATCAAGAAAAAAAATCTTTATACGGATTTCAGTTTAACTTGGTTTAAAGAATAGGAACTACTACAAAATTTACGATATTGCAAGTCTAACCGTGTGTCAAACGCAATTGAAAGCATCTTCAGACCTTCATTTACATGAAATACAAATTTTTCAAAATTTTGAAATGTGTATGAAGTACAAGAACATTGAGCCGCAACAGCAAGAAGGAATGTGGCCCTACTTATATCAAGTTCATTCTGGCAAGAAAGCAGATAAACAAAAAGGCATCAAACTTAGAGTAATAGCGGATATAATTAATGTAAATCATTCATTCAAGTTCCACAATGATATACATTACCATAATCCTAGTTGCAAAGAAAACTTGTTCGATGCCACTCCCTTCTTCTCATTAATAGCCTCGGATATTTCTTCTATAACTTTCCAATTCATTCAAGTTCCACACGATTTATATTCATGACGAGATCTGGTAATGTTTCAAGACAACCCTCGTGAATTGCCCGGCGTTACTGATGCTTGAAGAAGTGGAGGCATTATGTGTATTTGTCCTTTGAAGCAGTACACTCATTATCTCCTCTTTAGATTTTCTAAGGTCAACAAATATAGCACAAGGAGCATTGATTCGGGACTACCGTCTTAGAACTTATAATCAACAAAGGATCATCTATGGTAGAAAACGCTTCGCAACAACTTACGGGTCCAAGTTCGGTTCTTCATTCTTACGTTTTCTTAAAAGACAAGATACAAACTTCTTTGGAAGAAAATAAGCATAATTAAGTAACTTTGACGGATGAGTAGCCAATGAGAATACTACGGTAATTTCGGACATATTAGGAGACGATTATAACCATCTTTAATACTAAAAGCGGATAATAAGAGGCATCAATCTTTGATCTATGAATCATTAGTATACCAAATTCACTAGAGAGAGAATATCCTCGATTCTTTCAATCAAAACACTTAGATTCAAAGAAAGTACATCCAGCGTATGAACTTGAAGCGGATGAATATGTAAGCGATCCAACAAAGAAGATCTTGTTGTGTAAGATTTTCGTGAAGAGAAAGATTGCATTAAAGAAGGCGGTCCAATAGATACCGAAGCCGTGAAGTGATAGGAAGCGGAGTTTGTTCCAAAGCTATGTTCTAAAGCATGTTGAAGTGATCGAGCAACAAAAACATCTCTCACCCACGATCCCTAAATTTCTCAACAAATGATTTCCACCGATCTTTAATTTTAGCTTATTAATGAGATTTTGTAAACGACTCCGATACTCTTGAACATATAATCACCTCTCCGGATCCTTGATGTCAACCGTTTGAAGAATAATCTCCTCAAGTAAGTTCACCGAAGATCGGTCTCCTTGGAAACCAAGTCTTCGTCGGTGATTTCTTGATCTAATGGAAACAAAATATCAAGGTAACTTAATGAAATTCGAGGAAATCGCAATCTCTTTTATAAGGATTTGTGAGGTTATGACCTCGAAAGTCTAAAAGAAACTTGGAGACCTCAAACATGTGTAGGAGAGATGTGCTTTGGTGAAATGCGAGAACTGTTTGACTTTGACTTATGGAGGGCCTCAAGAGTTTCAAGTACCTTTATACCCACAGAAAGTAATTCTGACTGCCAATAAGACCGAATAGCTGACACCATCTCCCTGCCATCAAAATGTATACGATTCTCTTCCCTCTGAAGACCCTTGCTATAAGTGTTTCTTATCCAATGGGCATCCTTATTGAGTGACAAGTACAACATGTTTCCTTTTGAAAATTGTTTCCTCACCCCAAAATAATATAAACAAAAATCAAAGATGCTCAGAGGCTTTAAATGGTTCCTCATTTTCCGGACTTTCAATACTTCTTAAAATATCCAAAATATGCTTCTTCCATGATTCCAATAAAAACAAGAGTTCTAGCGAAACTCGGTTCGAAACACCTTGTCTTCACAGAACTTATCTATATCCACGGGTAATTTTCCTCCCAATTGTGTCGAGGAATTCATTTCAAGATGCTTATCTAAGATTTTCCTAATCAACAAGATTTCACCCTTAGACTCCTATAGTTTAGAAACGCACAAATCTTCTTTCACTCGGGCAAACTATTGTCCGATCGAGAGTATCTTAAGCTCACGCAAACAAAATTATACATAACACCGAATCACTTTTGCAAGCAACTTCACTTTATTACGAATTCTTCCTTTTGAGCAAACCGCTTCAGTGCCAACTTATGTTTCCGTCTCCCATAACGAGCTAATAAACACATACCAAAGTAACAAAAGAGACCTCCTTGAATTTTCCGACCTTCTCCGTAAGATCGACCTCTTTAGAAGTGCTACTGATGACCTCGCCAACTCAAGCATCTTCAAGAAAATGACCGATTCTTCTTTCAAAACAAAAGTTCATGGTAATCAAGAGCACAATTCTCCAAAAATTCTTGCTCAACTTCTTCTAACTCTTTACTTTTAAAACTAAGATGTTCTTCTATTTCTTTATCAAGAAGTTTCTCACTTTTGCAAACTGACTGACAATTGGAGAACTGATCTCCTTTGTGTTGGCGTGTATTCGTCCCAAAGCAGGGTTAAGACAATCAATGACAGTAGCAATACCACTTGGTGGTTACCGGATATCACTTGGAATCGTGTAATCACTTTCCAAAGTAAACTATTCGACCCTAATGCCTGGGTATCACGAATATCTACTGGGATAAGACCAAATGCGATTAGAGAATTAGGCACAATTCTATAACCCTTTCGCTAGTAAGTGTTTACGTTTCACGTGTGTCTTTCATGCATGTTCGGATCTCCTATATATAGGAGGTTACTCTTGAGCTATTCAATGGAATTATGAGTATTAATCGCCCATTAATAGCCTCATAATTATCCCCATTATAATCGTTAGTGGTTACATGACCAATTAAGCGTGGTCATAAAGAAGTTGTAAGCGCCATTTAGCAAGATTTTCCATAATGATACTTTCCACTAGCAGTACTTTCACTTAAAGTGGAAGTATAGCCTATCGATGGAAACACCGCTTATCGATTTTCATAGCAATGTCGGTGGATACACCACCACTGGAAACACGCCTATCGCTGGAAACACTGCATCGTTGGAAGTCACAAG